>JMFS01064832.1:0-13699 GCA_000699545.1 Podiceps cristatus
TCTATAATTCTATGAAGATTTGAGATTTTTGTTTTAGAACTTCAGAGATTTACCTAAGATCTACACCTGTCATAACAGTATTCAGAGTTTTAAAATACTGACGTTATAGATGTGATGATTTTTTAACAATAATTACCAGAAAAAAAGAAGTAATTTTTAAAAAATGTATTAAATAATGTTTAAACATTGCTATATAAATGTATTTTTCTCCTCAAAATGTTAATATGACAAAAAATCACCCAAATTTAGATCATATTATTATCATGAAACCTTCTTGCCTGAAATGTTTTATACAGCTGATATGTAGTATCTGGACTTTCGTATTTTTTGGAGTCGTGTGGGTTAGTGATCTGGACATGATCATTTGCAGTGCACATTCAATTAATCAGCTCATTAAATATGGAGAAGTCACTGTGAGAACTAAAATACTAGTATTTCTTAAAAAAACATTTTGTCCTTGAGTTGATGATGTAGCAGCTCTTCCTATAGTTTGTGTCTACCACCACAAGTGGTGTTCCCCAGGGCTCAGTGTCAGGGCCAGTTCTATTTAACATCTTGATCAACAACCTGAACAAGGCGATTGAGTGCACCCTCAGTAAGTTTGCAGATGACACCAAGCTGATTGGAAGGGTTAATGTGCTTGAGGGTAGGAAGGCTCTGCAGAGGGACCTGGACAGACTGCATCGATGGGCCGAGGCCAATTGTATGAGTTTCAACAAGGCCAAGTGCTGAGTCCTACACTTGTGTCACAAAATCCCCAGGCAATGCTACAGACCTGGGGAAGAGTGGCTGGAAAGCTGCCTGCGGAAAAGGACCTGGGGGTGCTGGTTGACAGCTGGCTGAACATGAGCCAGCAGTGTGCCCAGGTGGCCAAAGAAGGCCAACAGCATCCCAGATTGTATCAGAAATAGTATGACCAACAGGACCGGGGAAATCATCCTTCCCCTGTACTTGGCAGTGGTGAGGCCGCACCTCAAATACTGTGTTCAGTTTTGGGCCCCTCACTAAAAGAAGGACATTGAGGCACTGGAGCAAGTCCAGAGACGGGCAACAAAACTGTTGAAGGGTCTGGAGAATAAAACTTACAAGGAGTGGCTGAGGGAACTGGGCTTGTTTAGCTTGGAGAAGAGGAGGGTGAGGGGAGACCTTATTACCCTCTACAATTATCTGATAGGAGGTTGTAGTGCGATGGGTGTTGGTCTCTTCTCCCAGGCAGCAAGTGATAGGACAAGAGGAAATGGCCTCAAGTTACACCAGGGGAGGTTTAGATTAGATATTAGGAAAAATTTATTCACTGAAAGGGTTGTCAGGCAGTGGAACAGACTGCCCAGGGAAATGGTCGAGTCACCATCCCTGGATGTGTTTAAAAGATGGGTGGACGAGGTAGAGATATGGCTTAGTTGTGGTCAGGGATGGTTGGACTTGATGATCTTAAAGGTCTCTTCCAACCAAATGATTCCATGATTCTATAATTCTATGATCCCTGTACAGAAAATTCATGAGTGTCAGAGCCTAAAATGTTAGTCCTTGTGTGTGTGTATATATATACACATATGTATATATAAGAAATATTTGAACTAAAAAGATCCATTATAATTATTTTTAAATTAGTCCAGTTGATAGTTGAAAGAATAAATTGATAATTTTGAAAAGGAATTAACATAGCTCAACAGAGTTCAAAGTAAATATCAAGAGTACTTCGGTATGCATTTTATCAGTCTGATAATGTGTGAGGGCTTGCGATACCCTCTGCCTTACTGTTCATTTATTAGGTTTTGAGGAAGACAGTAATGGTCACAAAAATAGATACTTAGTCCTTTTATTTATGAAGGTTGTACTTCAGAGTAAAACCCAAAGAAAAAGAAAAAAACTCTTGTCTTTAATGTGGCCTAGTTAGATGGACAATAGGAATGAGATAAAGGAGACCTGTTGAACCTCAACCAAGGTGGGTAAGCCCAAATCAGTAACCAGAGAACAATAGTTTTCCGTCTTTTCATTTAATTCAGTGATGTAAAAGCAGCAAGCAAAATCTACTCAATGTACTCAAATTCATATGGTATATCTAACTGTCAAGCAAAAGTACAAGGAAGCCTTAACATAAAGCTTATGTTTATCTGTCTTAGAGAGCCTTATATGTATTTATATAAGCATGCATTTTAAATATATCTCCAGAAGTCTTATGTCTAATCTATATATAAGAAGCTATTGTTAGTGATATTTATTCTAAAGACATTTCCTGTATCACAGAATATTCAGACTGATTTGCATATAGATATCAGAAGCTAACCCTACATAAGCTTAGAAATGAGTAAATAAACCAGTAATTGCTAATAATACTACTAGAAAACATAATCCAAAGCTGTGAATCATGCTATGAAGGCTTCAGAAGACTTATGGCATTTTAAAAGTTGTTGAAGATACTGAGAATTTAAGAAACTGGGTCTATTTTTTTTTTTTTCTGTTGCTGCAGTGAGAAGCTCTGGTCTCTAACCTTATTCGGTGAAAAAGATCTGGCAGGTTTTCAGAACTTTTACATCTTTATCTCAACTTCATATTTTGTATATCTAAGCATGCATTTTTGAGAGGAAGCACTGGTAACATTACTTTGTACTCAAACTGTGTTGCATCTGCCATCTAATCATCAGAATAGTCTTCAAACAGACTAAAGACAGTTAATCAAATAAGAAAATACTCATTTCTGTTAGAGGCAGTTGAAGGAGGAAGAAAAGAACATTGTTATTGCAAATATTTTACTGAGTTTTTCTTTGTTTCATTTTCTGCTAGCTGTGATGGCAATGAGCTTTGAGTCCTGCAAAATTTCACACATAAGAATAGTCCTAATTGCTTGTAAATTAATTACTTGCATGATAAAACTATAAACAAGAGAAAGGCTATTTGGGATCAAATCTATACCTGTGGTTTCACTTCTGTTTCATAATCTGCCAGGAAATGTAACCTCCAGCTGGCAATGTGAAATGCAGCTTAAATCCCTTTTTGACTCTAAAAGTAAGCAGACTATTTTCGTGGAATTTAAATATTGTCATTATGTTCTTTGTTTCCATTTCCTTCTTATTCCTAAATGAATTGTACATCAGTGATATTTCGAATTTTACTCCCAGGAGAGAAGAAAAATTATATAAAATGGTACGGAAAAAGACTAATAGCTGAAAATTTTTCTTTAGTAATGTTACTAAGTTGCTAAATGGATAGAAGAAGACAACTGTCAAATATTTAGGAAGTGGACTTCTTTTATCCTATCCTGTTCTCATACATATGAAGTTAATTTATCTTAGTAATGGAGCAACCATTTTCCACAGGTTTTCCATACAAACTCAGGCTGTCTGCATACCTAAAGCCCCCACTGTTTTTTCTGAAGATTACTTCTGACACTGTCTATTCAATTATGAGAAAGAAAGCAATTTAGAAAACAGGCTTCTGAGGATTTTTTTTTTTTTTTTAAAGCTCATATCATCCAAATTATGTAGATATATAAACTGCTGATTTCTCGTGTGCTTGACTTCAGTAGAGCTATGTTGATTTACAGCAGATAAAGACTTCTAAGAGTTTGGTACTTCTATACCCTTCTTGCTTAGGAAATAACATCTAAACTTTTCTTCTTTCTCCACAATAGCATGAATAACATGCCGTACTTCCATGAACACATGGATGTATTTTTGAGTTGTAAATTTAATTTCTTTACAAATCCCTCAAAATTAAAAATATGTGCAGTCATGCACCTACTTATGTCTTTGAAAAGGTTTTTTTTTCTTCCTAATTGAAATGAAGGAGATGAAACTCAAGAAAGTGAATAACAGGCTTTGATCTGATCTCATTCCTCTCAGCATAATTCCAGGTCGGTTATGCTCAGCAGGAGAAAGAGTGCAAGTGAATAGAGTTTTTTTGCTCTGAATTGTAAAAAGGATTTATGATTGCAAAACTGAATATTCTTCTACTGGAAAAAAAAAAAAAAAGATTTCTTAAACAGATTAAGGAAAACATAAGTAATTTCAAATGAGTGTACCTTTGTCTATTGTAAACTCAATGAGATTTTTGATAATTTTATGTACACAGTTAATTATAATGACCTTTATTGTTTCACAGACTGCTTGAAGATTTTGGACGCAGCTAATCTCACTTCTAATGTTTGGTTTGAACTAAAGTATCTTGCAAAATCATTATTAATATCTGAGACAAGTAAACTAATACTGTCCTTCTTTTTCTACACATGATTCATTAATCTAGTTGATTAAATCAAATGTCTAAATGTAATCCTTAATCTCCTCCCATTCTCTTTTCTCACTTCCAGGACCTTTTTGGGGTAATCAGTCTCTACAGCTTGGCCAGAACTAGTCTGAGGACTAAGGGCAGGATAAGTACCATTCTTTCAGGACTGGCTTATGAATATATTTTTTTTTTTTCCATTCTAGAGGAACACAAGGGATCTTTCCAGTTGTTTTTGGCAGTCTGGTTTGATAGCACTACAAGGACTAGCTCCTGGCTTTCTTCCCATGTACACCCTCTTCAGTTCCCACTCCAGCATAGATTTCCTGATTTTTATTTTTATTTTTTTTAAAATTTTTTTCTGTGTTTCTGAATTGGTCTAAAAGTGTTGAGCCGCTCAGTTCTGCTCCCCAGCAGGTCAAAGACCACCTTTACGAAGATGATGATGTTATAGTCTCCTTTTATCATTCTTTGAGTTTAACATACTTCCTACCCAGATCACCATTTTGGAACATACCTTGGATTATCTGGATTGTAGTTTTGGCCTGTCCTAATAAAAGTATCCAGATCCAGTCTGTGTACTAATCTGATCCTCACCACTGAGTTTCATTTTGCAGTTGTGATTTACTTCATTTAGCAGATTATTTTTTCTGGTAATATTTTTATCTTTGTGCAGAATATAAAAATAAAGGGTTAAATGTTCCCTGAAACGTATTTGGGTTCATTATCACTAGTGAGAACCATAGCCAAAGAATAAAATGGTCATTTTTCTGACCATTGCAATACACAGGTTTTGGGGATGGGAAGTAGATAAGTCATAAAATGACAGCTAATTGAAACTGGGCAAACAGGTTAGGAGTAACTTTCAAAATTTATTACTCAAGAATTCTGCATATGTAACATATTAATATTCTACTAGATGGGAAGAATTTTAATGTAGCTGATAGACATAGTAATAATTGCAAACCTAATAACACATGCTGGTCTTGATTACACTTCATAAAAAAGGCAAAGCAGAAAACAAAATCTTTTTCTAACTGAGGATAAGGACTACTGTTCTTTTCAGATGTTCTTTTCAGACATAATGCAAAAAGTTTCTCAATTCTGGAAATTGCATAGAGGAATCTGGGATGAAGGGCAAGAAGCCCTTTGTTTCAGGAAAGATTTTTGTTGTTTGGCAAGTGGAACTAATATGATTAGCCAAACTTCATTGTAAGTATCAGCAAGCAGGCAGTGAAAAATAATATGAAATTGGTTGGGGTATCACCAAAGTCATTCTTTGACTAAAAATGCATAATTTTATGACAATAATAATCAATGATTCACTAACATATATTGGGGAAAGCAATTAAAAATCCCTTCAGCAAAGAATTTAAGGATCAGGGAGTTTCAATGTGCCACTTTCAAAAGCTCCTTTCTTGGTAGTGAAAAAAGAGAACGGACTGCTGTGGAGTTATCACACACTTTCACGAGAAAAAACTATGTCTTAAGGATTCACTTAAGGTGCACAAGAGAGCTCAGAGAATGTTATTCCTTGTGTACGAGGACAATCATTGCATATGTTACTGGAGTGGGTGGGGAAGGGGCAAACTGAATTATTCATGTCCTGTTTAGAAGAAAAGTGGTGATTTAAATCTGGATCCTCAGTCTATAGAGATTTTCTCACTGCAAAAGAATTTAAATGCAAAGAAAGTAGTCTGGATTTTTTAAGGTTTCTCTTTCACATTTAATAACAGCATATGTTCTGTCAATCCATGGTTATTTTAATCATCCCATAGATTCCAAGAATATGCAGGTCTGTGAAAGTCCAGAAATCATATGACTATCTGTATCCTTCAGACCTCCAACAATAAGCAAAACAACAGTGTAACATGTGTGGTAGATGCTGCCCTGGAATCTAAGAATATACATATTGACACCGTGTTGACAATGTGAAGATTTTGTATGTGCTTGGAAAGTTACTGCAGGATTAGGGTCAAAGAGAGGTAACTCAACCTGCTCCTCTGCCTGTATATCTAAGTAGATATTTCTGGGTTCCTTTTGACATGACAACCTGAAAAAGAAAGGTATGATTAAAGAATAAAAAACATAGAAATGTAAAAGGAATCAGACACTGTTTATAAAGGCTATCAATAGGGACAGTGTCGACCTATGCTCTGTGTTCCTATTTGCCCTATAAAAATGATAGAATGTTAATATATTCTATTAAAAATATTTTTAAAATTGAGTTCAGAAATGTAATTCAATATATGGATTCAAGGAAAACAAAATATATGACAAAGAACTGATAAAAGCCTTATCTGCTGAGCTGACAGGTGCTATGAATTTAGAAAGGGCTAGAGAGGATCCATTTGTGATTTTCTTTTCTGAGATGTAACAACATAGCAATCTTAGAAGATGATATCAAACATTTCTTCCATGACACTGCTCTTCTCCCTTCATCTCATACTCTTGGTAACCTTGCATAACTTCTGTAAGTCTTAAGAGTTTTCCAAACCATAGTGATTTGCTTTGTTAACAAAGGTACAAGTAGAAACAAGGCAGTTTCTCTTTGCCAAATCTCTGTATAGAAGAGAGTAAGAAGTATCTACTGGATACATTTTATGTCTTTATAAGAATTTTCACCTTAAGATCATTACTTGAAAATTAAAGTTTCAAACTTCATTTAGACATCCCTAAATCCTATACAAAATGTTACTTATTTAATGAAACACAAATACTATAACAAAAATAATACTTTGTTAAAAAAAAAAATAGTGAAAATGTAGCTTTATAAATGAAGAACATAAAAAAATCAGTGCACTTGAGTCTATCTCTTAGAAGTTACACAGACTAATTAATGTAAATTTTACAATTACATAACTGTGAAGAACTGTTCTTAGTCAGTTGTCCTTACAAGTTACAATGTAAAGGTCTTCCTCCTCTCATACTAATTTTGGGGTTTTGCCATAATAATTATGGTATTCCTCTCTTTCTCAAGGAGACTTTATATGTTTTCTTGTACAGATCTGTTTCATTACAGCCTTTGGACAACTGGTATTTGCAATGCAGCATTTTTTTCTCCATGATTATTGTGGAAGTATGATTGCTGTAGAAACAAAGATGGCAACTTATATAGTTAATACATGACAGAAAGGGAATTTACATTTGCACTTCTTGCATGTCTAGAAATACTTTATCATTTTTAGCCTATCTATGAGTACCTGAGACAATCCATTGCTAATACAAGCAGAAACATTTGCAGAAATATTTTCAGGATTAGCATCCCAAGATTACCTCTCTAAATGAATTTTTTTTTTTTTTTTTTAATTGAAAGGTACTGAAACAAAGACTGATAATTTTCAGTTAAATAAAGAAGCAATGAGGTTGTCAGAGAGCAGAAGTGTTATGGTCCCAATTCCTATACTTACAAAAATACCACTGCATTTTTTCACAGTCTGATGTCTGCAGAGTTGAAATTTGGAAAGGTCACAGAGAAATACTTTTCTGAAAAACTCCATCTCATTTCTGAACAGGACATCAGGCTGTCAGTTTGGCACTGCAGTTCTAGTATCTGTGCTACAGTTTCCTTGTCTTTTCAGTAGCTTATTTTTACTAGGGAAGGCAAAAATCTCAGTGCAGATGCTGTGCCTCTTTCTAATGCATTTGGCAACTTTCAGAATATTTCTTTCAAGGATTGGAATTACATCTATAGTGTTTATGGTTTCAAACTCATTTCCCTGCAGACTCCTGAACCCTTCATGTTCACAAACATGTTTCTTCCACCTCTCAGTTCTTTCTTCAGTGAAAGTTCTTTTTGCTCTCTTGTTGAAAATCATTTGATTTCTTGTGACTGCTAAACATCTGCAGAGGCAAATCAGTTGCCACAGTGCTTCCACAAGCAGAAAGCTAAAAATCCCCTAAACCCCAGAAACTGTCTTGCTTGACTGCACCTACTACCTATATCTTGAATATCTTTCTTTCTCTCCCTCCTTGAATTCTCCTTGAAAGAACTGCCTGAGAACTTATCTTGATTTGGATGAAGAAGTCTGCAACAAGGGATTTGCTAATCTGTTCTTTTAGAGTTTTCTCACTCTTGTCATTAGTTTACATAGCCCTGCCAGCTCTAGAGCAAGTTTCTGTAGTTTTATTCTGAATAACTTACAGCTGTTCTCACATTCAGTTCTTGTCTTTCATTTTCTTTAAAAGAAGCAGAATATTAAACCAAGGTGAGCACTGTGCCATAATTAATATGCAGATGGCATTCACAGAAAGGTGCCGAGGAGGAACATAGAAGACTCGATAAAGTACATTTTTCCCATTAGGTCATCTAATTGTAATAACTATCCATTCAGTAGCAGAAACAACTTCCTTTAAAGTTACTATCCCTTATTGCCTTTTCTAGGAGTAGAATGTGTTATCAAAGCCCGACAGCTTCTGCTCAAGAAAAGATCAAGCAGGTTTGAAAGCCAGGAAGTGCCACTATAGTCAAAACTGGAAAGTTGTAAATGAGCTCTCTAGTACTTGTACTTTCACAACATTAACACCCAAGCAGGGCAAGCAGAAAGCAGATGCCATGTAGTGTCTATGTAAGTAAAAGTCAATCTTGCCTTGGGAGCATTTTTGGCATCTGTTTTCTATAGGTTTAAATGCATGCCACATTTGTACAAGACAGTGAGAAAAGATCCTTTCAGTAGGCTATGGCGGTAACTTAGTCAGGAAAATTATATGTCCTGAACAGCTAATTTAAAAAATAAGGGTTTTCATTCTACAGGAAACTCATGAGCTGTTCAATGGTTGGTTGGTTGGTTGCTAAAGTTGGTTTGTTTGCTTTTGTGTTTGTGGGTTGTTTGTTTTGTTTTGTTTTGTGTTTTCTTTTCCATTCAGTTGCAAATCAGAGAGATTTGAAAGTCCTTATGACAATAGTAGTTAGTATCTTTTAACATTTTGGTAGAACCACTCTGATGTCTCAAATGAATAAATATGGATAATCATGCTCTTAATTGCCTAATGCCATGTTCATTCATTGAAATTTACTGCATTTAAATTAAATCACTAATTTTAATAACTATATATCTCCAGTATAGTTGTATTTCATCTAATCAGCTAAACTACTCTCACAGTAAGGGAGAGAAAAATATCACCACAGATGAGTTTTCATTGTAGGGTAGATGTGCAGGTCCACATTTACTGCCTCACGTACAGACCTAACTGCACAGAGTTATGATCTTGGACTAAGATTATTCAAATTTCAATAAAAATCTCAGATATTAAAAATGTATATTGTTAACATTGATATAAACACATATTTATTAGCCAAAGTGATCACTGTTTTTTCTACTCTTGCTAAGGATATAATTAATGTGAAAAGAAGTGTCTCTTAGAAGCTGTTAATTTTGTGTCATAATATAGATATCACATGAAGTATTTTTTGTACAATACTATGTCCCTCAGCCTCCTTTTCTCCAAACTGAACAACACCAAATCCCCCAGCTGCTCCTCATAAGACTTGATCTCCAGACTCTTCACCAGCCTTGTTGTCCTTCTTTCAACCCTCTCCAGCACCTGAATGTGTTTCCTGTAGTGAGGGGCCCAAAACAGAACACAGTATTTGACGTGCAGCCTCACCAGTGCCGAGTGCAGGGGGACAATCCCTTCTTTAGCCCTGCTGGTTATACTATTCCTGATGCAGGCCAGGATGCTGTTGGCCTTCTTGGCCACCTGGGCACACTGCTGGCTCATGTTCAGCTGGCTGTCGACCAACACCCCCAGGTCCTTTTCTGCCTGGAAGCTTTCCAGCCGCTCCTCCCCAGGCCTGTAGCATTGCCTGGGGTTTTTGTGGCCCAAGTGTAGGACTCGGCACTTGGCCTTGTTGAAGCTCATACAATTGGCCTCAGCCCATCGATCTAGCCTGTCCTGGTCCCTCTGAAGAGCCTTCCCACCATCAAGCATATCGATACTCCCACCTAACTTGATGTTGTCTTCAAACTTACAGAGGGTGCATTCGACCCCCTCATCCAGATCATGGTCCCTCTGAAGAGCCTTCCCACCATCAAGCATATCGATACTCCCACCTAACTTGATGTTGTCTTCAAACTTACAGAGGGTGCATTCGACCCCCTCATCCAGATCATCAGTAAAGATGTTAAACAGGAGTGGTCCCAACACTGAGACCTGGGGAACTCCACTTGTGACCATCCGCCAACTGGATTTGACTCCATTCACCACCACTCTCTGGGCCCAGCCATCCATCCAGCGGAAGAATGTACACCCATCCAAGCCATGGGTAACCATTTTTTATTTTTTTTTTTCATGAGAATGCTGTGGGGAACAGTATCAAAGGCTTTACCAAAGTCCTGGTAAATAACATCCACAGCCTTTTCCTCATCCCCCAAGCGGGTCACCTTGTCGCAGAAGGAGATCTGGTTCGTTAAGGAGGACCTGCCCTTCATGAATCCATGTTGAATGGATTAAGATGATTGCCTTTCTTTGATAGGAAAAAGCTAGATTTCAATATGAAAGAATTAAAGATCACATTAAAGATTAAAAATAAATGTCTAATTAAGGAGAAATTTTAATGAAATAATTTCCTACACTTATTTCTAAGAGTACATCTTTATTCCCCTCAAATCTGTACTTTTTGACATAAACAGCAATTTATTATTGAAAAATACTATTTAAGGTCATTTTTAATATGTATGGAAGTAGAGGTTTAATAGAAAGTAGATTCTTTATAAGATCAATATTTTAGCAGGTTTCTACAGTCTTTTAAAGTCTGTTTGCACAAGGAAAATATTCTTTTCAACATGTACATTCAAGGTGGGAATGAACATTACAGTTTTCATAAGTATTGAAGAATAAGAAATTCTTGTGTGGTTCTCACTAATTATTATAAGAAACTAAAACTTGGAAAATCATGTATAATGTTTTCTTACAGTTTTGCTGTTGTCCAGAATTTGTGTTTTCATATTTTATTTACTTTCCCCTGATCATCCCCATCTCCTGTTCCTTTTCTGCACTGTACAGAGTAAATAAGGAATATCATTTTCGCACATCAAAATTACAACAGTATTTTTAGAACTCTTATTTTTAAATTATACCAATTCTACTAGGGGTGGACTTCTGCAAAAATAATTTTTTTAAAAAAAATACTAAACTGATCTTTTTTGTTTATTTTTTCTTTGTTCATCTGGGTTTTATTTATTTATTTTTTAAATAAGGAAAAGAAAAGTTTAATATGGGATACTGAAATAAAATAAAACAATGGAAATAGGCAACAATATTCAAGCGATATGCTCATTGCATAGAATTCCCAAAAGAAGTCCTTCATGGCTCATAGTACACTTAAAAAAAATCCTGTGTTTCACCTTGAGAAAATAATCAAGATCAAGTCAATGCTGCAAACTTGGATAGGTTATGGTGTTCATTATAACTACAATTAAACTTAAATCAAAATGTCAAGGGATGTCTCTCAATTGAATTCAATATATATCCACATATACAGAATGGATAGTTACCACAATGAAGCAAATAATCGCAAAATGTGTATTACTCATTTAGGCTGTAAATCACTTGAAGGATTTTGTGATGCACTTTGTTCTCCTATTCTCTTTCCTGTAGGGAGAGAGCTGAAAGGAAATGCAGAGCTGGTGTCCTACCTACACCTCCTCACTGTAAAAGCACCTGGACCACTGGAGTTAGATGAACTAATTAGCCTTTTAGATCTGGAAGGCCTTTGCCACAAAACACTTGCATAAAATGTTTGAAGCGCTTGTGCTTGTTATTCTGTTAAAAGCATTGAGTTAGTAAAGGACTGAAAAGTCTTGCTTGTCATCATCCTTCTATGATGGACTACAACAGTGAACAAGGGAAGAGCTACAGGTGTCATCTATCTCGACTTCTCTAAGTCCTTTGACAAGGCCCCCACAACATCCTTCTCTCTAAATTGGAGAGAGACTGATTTTGATGGGTGGATGAGGAATTGGTTGAGTGGTCACATCCACGGGGTAGTGGTCAATGGCTCAATGTCCAGATGGAGATTATTGACAAGTGGTGTCCCTCAGGGGTCCATATTAGGACCAGTACTCTTTAATAGCTTCATCACTGACATAGACAGTGGGATCAAGTGCACCCTCAGCAGATTATGGATGACACCAAGCTGAGTGGTGTGGTGGACTTGTTTGAGGGACAGGATGCTGGGATGTCATCCAGAAGTATCTGGACAGGCTCAAGAGGTGGTCCTGGGTGAACTTGATGAGGTTCAACAAGGACAGATGCAAGGTCCTGGATGAGGGCAACCCCTGATATCAATATAGGCCGAGGGATGAAGGGATTGAGAGAAGCCCTGACAAGAATGATTTAGGGCTACTGGTAGATGGAAAGCTGGACATGAGCCAGTGATGTGCACTTACAGCCCAGAAGGCCAACTGTATCCTGGGCTGCATCAGAAGCAGCGTGTCCAATAGGTCGAGGGAGGGGATTCTGCCCCTCTGCTCTGCTCTGGTGAGACCCCACCTGGAGTCCTGCTCTGGAGCCCTCAGTATAGGAAAGACATGGACCTGTTGGAGCAGGTCCAGAGGAGGCCACAAAAATGATCACAGGGATGGGGCACCTCTCCTATGAAGACAGGCTGAGAGTTGGGGTTGTTCAGCCTGCAGACTTTGGGGAAATTTTATTGTGGCCTTTCAGTACTTAAATGCGGTTTATAAGAAAGATGGGGAAAATCTTTTTAGCAGGGCCTTCTGCAGGGTCCTCCCTAGGAGAAGGGATAATGATTATAAGCAAAAAGAGGGGAGATTCAGACTAGATATATGGAAGATATTTTTTACAATGAGGGTGATGAGGCACTGGCACAGGTTGCCCAGAGAGGTGATAGAGCCCCATCCCTGGGAACATTCAAGGTCAGGCTGGACGGGGCTCTGAGCAACCTGATCTGGGTAATGGTGTCCCTGCTCATTGTAGGGGGTTTGGACTAGGTGACGTTTAAAGGTCCCTTCCAACCTAAACTGTTCTACGATTCTATGATCTGTATGCAGTGATAGATTTCTACTCTGCTAAATCTAGCTACTTCAGGAGAAATAGGAGAATACCTTAGCCCATTCACCATGTCTCCTTGAGAACAGAACAGCAACATTATTACACACAGAATAACTAAAGATCAGAAGTTGTGCTGACAATATGTTACTATCTCTATATTTCAAAAGAAAATTCAGGCCTGACAGAGCCTGCTTCCTTCAACCCATCACAAGACTCTGTACAAATTGGGAAGAGACACATACAAGTGAAAAAAGAAATAAACAAACAAAACTTATGAACTTAAAGGTGAAATGATTTTAAGAGGAGGAAGGCACAAAAAGTGGGGTTTTTTTTGTTTTAGGCACAAGGTAATTATTTGAAAAGTACCTTCAGACTTGTAAAGAAACAAATTGCATATATTTTAACATAAAGTATATCCTTTACAACTTCCTCATACTTTTTTTTTTCTTTCATTATACCTTAC
>KL270968.1:8382-24930 GCA_000699545.1 Podiceps cristatus
CTGCCCACACTGCTGGGGATGCAGCCCAGGGTACAGTTGGCCTTCTGGGCTGCAAGTGCACACTGCCAGCTCATGTCCAGCTTTTCATCCACCAGAACCCCCAAGTCCTTCTCTGCAGGGCGGTTCTCCATCCCTTCATCCCCCAGCCTGTATGGATACCTGGGGTTGCTTCGACCCAGGTGCAAAACCCTGCACTTGGCCTTGTTGAATCTCATGAATTTCACCTGGGCCCCCTTCTTGAGCTTGTCCAGGTCCTTTTGGATGGAAATTAACCACAAGGAAATATCAGAGGGAGGCAGCATGTGTTACTAGTTTAGATAGAAGCTTTAACATTTCTCTCATTTAACTTAAGATACCTGTACTACAGACTGCCTCTCCCCACCCCACCCCCCCCTTCAGTTAAGCATTGAGAATCCCTACAGTCAATGGAGAGACACAAGTATTTCTCAGTGGTTTTCATTACCTCATCAGAGAGACCTCTGAAGTACATCTGAAGGACTGTGTCCCAAAAGTACCTGTTTTTTCCCATTGACTACAAAATGTATTTTCATTAATAGGTCAGATGCAAAAGTCTCTTGTATCTGTATAAAATTAGACAAGATTGATCCCTCCTTAAGAGACCACCTGATGAAAGAGAAATTCTTGAAGCAGCTACACAGGGATGGCAATTGAAATGACAGATGACAGTAGCAGGGCCATAAGCTAATGGAAGTGCCCAACCAGCCGGAGGATAAGCAGAATGCTTCACAAGGGCCATGACAGGGGTAGAAGACAACAGTCATGGAAACAAAAAGAGGACAAGGAGAGTCCATGATGAGTGAAGAGTAAGGTGCGATGCTGAGTCTTAGCTTTGGCTTGGGAAAGGTCATTGGAGACCTGAAAAAGCCATTTCAGTGCTTGGGGCAGGCATTGAACTACAGAAAGTCTTGGGTGGAATCATCAGAAAGGAGATCCACACCTTGAAAAAAAAATGTTCAGGGAGGTTAGAGATGAGTGGAAGCAAATGAAGCACCTTTTCCTTTTGGAAAAGCAAGAACAATAAGGCCTTCCAATCTAATGTGAATAGGTGAATAAAAAAAGTGTGGTCAGGTATAGGAATCATCTTTCTATTGAGTTTCTCATCTCTTGAAAATTACTGATATCATGAAAGTATGCCAGAATCTGGAATAATGGCTAGACTTGGGCAAAGGATAAGGTAGAATTTTCCCCACAAGCATAAGCTGGATTTTTCAAACTTTATCAACATCCCTTTGTTCAAATGGTCCCTAATGTGGATGCCTTTGGTCATATTTTAAGTAGTTTTGGGAGCCATCTTTAATAATATTTTTTGTCATTGAAGGCTCTGATCAAGAGTAAAAAGATGTGAATCTACTTATTGGCTGTGGCACCAATGCCCTCTGTAGTATCAGCTTAACATATTAAAAACTCTCTGCTTCAGTTTCCAATTGCTAAACAAGTGTAAACCTATGTCCTTTGTCCTGCTTGTGCAGACTAGAAATGTCCTGGGTTACTTCAGTACATAGAGCAGTATAATCCTGATCTCATCTGGGGTCCTGAAAACATCATGTTATAAATAACAACCATAACCAACTTCCTTCAGTCTTACTAAATGGTTTTTCTCCTTCTGCCTGTCTCCATATACATATGTATGAATATTAATCCTGCCAAAAAAAAAAAAAAAAAAAGGAAAAAAAAAAGGCAGAGAGAGGGGTAATAAAAATTCAGTACATCAAACTGACTTTTCTTGATTTACAACAAGTAATTATCATTCTTCACACATGGCTGGTCTCCTGTTGTGAGAAAGCAGAGCAGGTGGAGCACTGCTTGTCCGATATCCTTCCCTCCGACAGTCGCCTCCACCTGCAAACTCCCCATGCACCTGCATGAGAGAGACAGTGTCAAGACTGGACAGAAGGATGGGTGAGAAAGATAGATGGAGAGCAAGCTGAACAGAGGCAGTTGGAAAAGTTGGGTTTGCCCATGCTTGGGAAGGCTTGAAATCTTAACATCCACTTTCTTACTTGACTTGCCATGGCAATGACTCTGTCTTTTAACTGTGGGGGGAAAAAAAAAAAAAAAAGGCAGTAAAATTAAAGGTCATAAAAGGAGTGTGGAATGATAATTGGAATTATTCAGGTAATGGATTAAAACTATTACAAGTAACATGATCTAAATCTGAATGATAGGGGAGGAGGAAGAGAGTAGTAAACTAATAGAACTTGGAACGGATTTTCAAAGAATACTAAAAATTTTTACTGGAAAATTTACAAGCGCTGTAGATCACACTCATTGCTGCCTTATTTGTAACAGAAATATCCAATTCCAAAATGAATTGGGCCCTGCTAAAACTAACTCTTGCTGATGGTGGCAAGTTGTTAATTAAATGACACTTTTGTGCTGTTCATTTTGAAAGTCTCTGGAAAGATAACCTGAAGTTCTCAGCTTCTGAAATGAGTGGGGAGAGGTGAGCAAGCAGAGTTTTATAGACTCCAGGGGAAGAAAAAAAAAAACAATTCCCTTCATGGATATGCTCATTAGGATAGGATCTTATCACATAGTCAACACCAAGGAGGGGTTATATGCCTAGAAGGGAAATAAATGGCGAAACTTGGGATGGTGTTCACAATTCAGAATTTTATGGTCTTCTCTTAGATAAAATTACATCAGCAGAAGATTTATTTTCTGAGTAGTTCACAGAGGCTCCTGAGTGCCCATGAACTGTAAAGGCTTGGTTTTTAGTGAACTGAGGGAGGTAGTATTCTCCCTGAATTCCACGGTGGCTATATACATATGTAATGTTACATGTGTATGTAAAGCCTTGGTTGGAGGAACATCTAGGTGTCCTGGTGCCCAAACCACCTCCTGTATCACAGTGCATTATGCCTTGGTTTATTCTTTCTGTGCTTTCCACTGGACATCTCTGACTTAATAAATCTGTGGCTTTATGAGTGTTCCTGATGACCTTTTATTTATACACTCTCATGGTGGGACTGAGTGGTAACTTTCACAGAGGAGATTCAGAAGACAGAGAGACAAGTCATGCATAAAACCTGGCTCAAAAGGAACTTTAGCCTGTCTCCAAAGTGTTAGCTTAGCATCCTGAATTTATCCACGGCATTGTAGTATACTTCCAGCCCTAACTGTGGTACACAATCTTCTATTGTCCTCAGAAGGGATCTCTTACGGATGGAATAACCTGAACTCTTATAAGAATCACTTACAGGGATGGCTATAGCCTTTGTTTTCACACCTGTAGCTCTGCTTACCCATCTACAATCCAAAAAATCACATCATATTTGGATAAAAATCAGAACTGGAGGAGCCAAAATCACCTTTGCCATAAAGCACCGTCCCGTGAGGTCAGTGAAGCCATGTCCACTTCTGCCAGAAGAGATAATAGCCCGAAGAACGCTTTGGCTCCCTGTCAGCAGCTGAAATCCAGCCCCATGCATGTAGCAGGGGGAAGATACTGCCTTTCAGATTACCCTCCTCCCATTCAAGCTGCCACACTGGGACACAGTAACTGGCCCTACCAGGTGATCCTATAACTGTCACCCACCGAAACAGATCCAGCCTAAGGTTTTCTCCTTTTTTTTGTTGTTGTTTTCTTCATATAGTTCTGCTCCTTAGGTTTCATATGGCTGCCAAATTTTTCCTTTACATGCTGATCCTGATGTCCTGCCCTGGATCTGTTCCCTGCAGCACCCCCAGGAAAGAGCGAAATATACCTGGAGTGGTTCAGATTTCTCATGGAGAAGCTCATTCCTTACTTACAGGTTGTAATTTTTTCACAGTGAGACTATTGCCTCTTTCATTTTATTACCTTTATTTATTTAATATCATACAATGGAGTGGGGCGGCGTGTGTGTGTTGGTTTGTTTTGTTTTGTTTTTTCCCCAGGGCTGCAATAACAGCAAGGACAGGAGGAACTTTGCTAGAAATAAGAGAGAAAAAGCTACCAGCTGGGACAACCGGCTCTCCATCTTCTATCTCATATACTAAGTGATAAAATCTCTCTAACAGGTGCTCTCTTTGGCTTGGAATTTACTCAAAGGTTTACCATCAGACCTCTCAAGTTCCTGTACACATGTTAGTGGAAGACAGAACTAGAGGCCACTTAAGCAAATAGGATATACACAGGTCCATGGGACCGTGCAACTGAAGATGCTGAGCAAGTTCACCAATGTCATGGTACGGTCACTCATATGAAAGCCATATGTGAAAGGTCAAGGCAATTAAAGGATTTTCTGATGTCTGGAAAAAGGTGAAAGTCACAACCAGCTTAAAGAAAGGCAGAAAGGAGGATCCAGGTAGCTACAGGTCAGTTGGCTTACCCTCAGTCTCTGGAAAGGCTACAAGGCAAATCCTCCTGGAAACAACGGAAACATGAAAGACACAATTGTTTTAAGAACAGCCAGAATGAATTTATCAAAGGCAAGTCATGCATGACAAACCCGTTTGCCTTCTATAAAGATGTGACTAGCTCCAAGGAACCAGAGAGCTGTAGGTGTCGTTTACCTCGAATTTAACAAGGGTTTCAACAGTCACCCATAATACTCTTGCAGATGTATTGGAGAGATATGGAGGAGATGAGTGGACGAAGAGGCAGGTAGAAAATCAACAGAAGCATTAGGCTCAAAGGGTAGTGATCAACACTATGCCATCCACATGCTGACCAGTTGGATTCTTCTCTCATTGAGTAAATCACACCTAAATTACCATATCAAACATGGGACTTCCCAGTACATGCTTGTGTGAGTACAGTGGAGGTCACCAAGATGGCCAAGGGGGTGTAATGACAGACAGGGAGATGCTGGGATACTTATTTTGTTCAAACTGAAAAAGACAAGGTGAAGGGAATATTGCTGTTTTCAACTATGTAACAGAAGATTATAGCATAGATAGGGACAGACTCTTGTCCGAGGTTCACAATAAAAGAATGTGTTGAAACAAGGAAATTTCTATTACATATTATGAAAAAAAAAAAAAAAGTCACCATAAAGGTTGTCAAACATTGGAATGGATTCACAGCAATGTTGTGGAATCCATTTTGGAGATTTCAAAGCTCAGCTGGATATGCTCAGAATTGAAAGTTCAAAGATGGACTTGAAGACAAGAACATAAAAAGTTCCTGTAAGATTTCACTCCAGAACAGTGGTAATCTTATCATATCATCAAGATTTTCAGTTTCCCAGACCTCTGCATCCCCAAAAATGATGTGGTTGCAAAACTGCATTCATCTAGAAAAAGAATAAAAAATGAGAAAGAGAATATCCAACTGTGTCTGGGACAGAGCAGCAGTCACACATGGGAGTTTAAGCACAGAAATCTGAACTCCAAAATTCAAAATAACTAGATTCAAAGATTATTTAAGGTCCAGAACACATTCAAGAGATATAAAATATTCTTGCTAGTAGCCAGAGAACACCAGAGGTGTTGTCCCAAATGTTTTCTTTCCCTCAGAAAGAAAATAGGTAAGGAAGTGTTTGTGGGATGATCAAATACATGAAGCTGTGCTATCTCAGCCATCATCTACCAGTCGCATATCTAAGAGGGGAACAATCCCTCTGCACTTCTCCAGCTTCAGGAAGTAACCAACCAGCTTGAGTTTTGCTCAGGCCATGTAGCTGTAGATGCCTACAGAATCAAGGCTGAACATGTCAAAGCAAGATGTCTTTATAATTAATGGAGAGATACAGACATTTTTAAGGAGTGAGTCACCTGACCTTTTTCAGTCTGCTTCAGAATCAGATGAATCATGTCCTCAACTCCACTATCTGTGTTGACTAGCTCTCCATTTACTGACTGGATTTGTTCCCCATTTTCTTTGTCAAAGATGTTTATTTAATCAGACGTAGTCCAAACCAGGAAATGTAAGAAATTACCTCTTTATACCTCCCATTTTATGCTCTTACTCTAAGTGTTCATGAGCACCAGCTGTCACAGACAGGGTAGTTGGGCTGATGGACAGGCTGATCCACTGGAGCTGGTCTTACAGGCCTCTTTAAACAATGTTCCTTCGCCAAGTCCTCTACATGTAGAGGATATAATTCTGACATTATGCCAACAGAGTGTGACTGGAGGAGAGACAGCACCAGCTTTGTAGAGAAGCAGAGACATCTTTGTTTCCGTTTCCACAATTGCCCGCTATCAATGAAAATCAAAACAAGAACCAGGCCCTCAACAGTTTATCAAAGATGTTTCTAACAACAGCTGTAGATTTCCCACGTGGTGATCACACGTTCACTGAACTATCTCTACTTGCTTTTCCCAATGGCATGAACATAGCAAGGCCACCTACCCTGAAAGGCTTTACCATAATTAGGAGAAATCCTCTGAGAGTTTCCTACTCACTGTTTTTAGAGAATCTGAGCCTGAAGTCCCAGCTGTTGGCAGCAGGGACATTAGACCTTCCATCTTGAAATCCCCAGTCCAGATCACCCTGCAGGTCTACTTTGATCTCCAAAATAAGATAGGAAAGGTCTCAGTGCATTTTCTAATGGTCACAACTCCTTATCCTTCAGATGTCTTCCTCCTTCCCATCACATACTCCCTGGCTGAACAACCAAAGAGCAAGGGGAGTCCAGGAGCTACCTAAACCCATCTCAGAGCTGAAGACTCCTCAGGATGTGGGACTGGGAAGGAAGAAGGGGGAAGGTTCACTCATCAATAGGCCACATCATTACAATTATTCTGTGGCCAGGACCAGTTCAGCCTTCATGATGAGAGCCTCATGCGAAGAAGTGTGGAGTGGGGAAAATAAAGACACCATAAAATGCACCACATTCTGAGTGGCAAGCAGCAGGGGGTGGATGCAAAAAGGGTGAAAGGAATTATATAATGAAAAATTGCTTTCTTTGATAGAATTATAAAATTATTGGGTGAAAGGAAATTTGCA
The DNA here is from genome assembly GCA_000699545.1 of Podiceps cristatus. NCBI lineage: Eukaryota > Metazoa > Chordata > Aves > Podicipediformes > Podicipedidae > Podiceps > Podiceps cristatus. The sequence continues at coordinate 15,281 of KL270968.1, forward strand.
GATTTAATATGCCAGTTAATGATGTGGCATTTGAAACAGTCTCTCGGAAAATACTGCTCATGATATTAACTGATATTGTCTCTGAGAGGACTGCTGAGTTTAGAATTGGTGGATACACAGAAAACAAAGAATAACCTTTATCCAGGTTAGTGTATACCCAGAGAATGCTCTCAATAAATTTTAGTTTTGGTAAAAAGTATTAATAATGTCTTTGATTAAGAACTAAATAACAAGAGTTGGTTTTGTTTTGGGTTTGGTTTTGGTTGGTTTTGGTTTTTGTTTTTTTGGTTTTTTGTTGTTGTTTTTTTTTTTTTTTTTTTTTTAACCAGAACACAGGAAAATCAAGCTCCCGGGAATCTAAAGTAATTCACTGTACACAGTGTTTACAACCTTTACCCTCTCCTGACTGAGGCAACAGTTACAGCAGAAGACTGATGCAGAGCCCCAATTCTGGTCCCATTAGCTCTAGGGACTGAAGGAGATGCCACACACAAGTGGCTGATGTGAGCAAAATTTTTCATTTGCTATTTCCTGAGAACTCACGGGATGCTGTAACCTCTATTTTTCCACACACAGAGTCAACTCCAGACTGGCCAGCAGGTCAGCCACCCTTACACTCCACTTCTCAGTATAAATACATTCATGTGTCCACAGGTAATATAGTGCCCACATGAAATTTAATAAATATGTCCTAGAAACTTTTCCCTGCAGAAGGGCAGTGTTGTTAACCCTCCTGTACTGAGGGAGAAATAGTTCAAAGAAAATAAGTCCCCTGTGCAAACACATCCAGAAGATAAATGAGAGAGAGAGAGACACAAACCCCAGGTCTCCAGAATCCAAATCCAGTGCCTCAATAGCAGCATGTCCCACTTTGGCATATAAGGTATATAAGGCATGTGTGAGTCACGAGGAGGTGTCACTTGCATCGCGGTGCGGATCAATGTCAGATCAATCTACTTAACAGCCTTATTAGCAATATGGGAAAAAGTGGTTGGAGAATCCTAATGGCCTTTACCGATTGGAGACTGGTACAGAAATCAGTAAGGACATCGTGAACAAGGGAAGGAAACAACAAAATCTAACTTCTTAGGGGATAAAGAGCTATAAGGAAGCCTGCTACTGGGGAAGACGTGTGAGAAATACCAGTTGCCAGTGCTCTGCAGAAGGTGAGGTGTTGAGCTCGAGTGAAAAAAGACCTGCAGTGAGAGGCCCAGCTTGAGTATCTGCGTAGAGCATCACCAGAACCTCCATTTGGAGCAGGCAGAGACAGCAGTCCAGGGATGACTGCAGAGCTGGGAGAGTCAGGATCCATTCTAAATGCAAGATAAGTTAGGTAACAGTCTATCTTTTTTTTTTTTTTTCCTGTGACACAGAATTGTATAAGTCAGTGCTATTGCCCTAGATGTTTGGTAACACACAATGTACCTCACATTGCGAGCAACCTGAAAATGCCGATTAGAAACTCAAAAGCAATGTAATAACTTGTGATGAAAAGGGAAAGGGATAACAATTGAGCTGAATAATGATATCTGAAGTGTTGAGAAGCCATACAGGAAAATCTGAAGACATCAATTAAAAGGCCATGCACTTTGGGACAGAAAGAAAAAAATAGCAATGATAATATCTAAGAAAAAGTGTACTGTGACTATTTCTGCTTATTCCAATAACATGGGAAAATTAATATCACCTTTGGGTGTCAAAGCCTTCTGCAGTCATTCAGAAACGAAGAGCATTGTAATACAAATCTACTGATAGAAATGCATTGAATATTTAGGCTGAATGACTTACACCCTGAAATTCAGAAAGACAGGTCAAATAGCTGCATCACCTTTTGGAGTCAGCTTTTGAGAAATCTTCAAATGTGAGAGAAAATACAGAATGCATGGGAGTGTGGATGCCATGAATGAACTTGAATTAAATTGGTCTGGTGTTGCAAAGCTGCTTTGTGCGTTCTTCTGCCTTTACTAAGGAGCAGCAAACCTTCCCAAAGAACTTGAGTTAGTAGTGATGACAAAATTGGCAGTTGAGGATATTGGTAAAGCACATGGTAAATAAATAAGAGCTAAATTTTTAATGACTAGTCCTCAGTGGGGAAAAACTGTGTTTCTAATGGGATATGGAGGGGGTGGTTTCTATACCCGATCTACTCAGCATGTGCACCAACAATAGCATTATTAAAAATGTGTGGCCTGATTCAAGGAATTGGTAAATCAAGAAGTGCACGCCCAGCCCTGGAGAGAGCTGCTTTCATCGCTGGGCGAGCCAAGACCATGAGTTCCCAATGTAATGCTGTGGCAAAAAGACATAATTCAGTATTTGGTTTTACAGAGTGGTAAATATGAATAAAACTTTTAGTGATGTCTCCTGTTCCTCTCTTGCTCCTCTTTTTTTTTTTTTTTAAAAAAAAAAAAAAATTATTTTTTTTATCAGCAGGGGAAGAGGAATGTAGAAAAGCAGAAATTGGGAAAGGACAGAAAAACTGCAAATTGAACGCTGATGGATTTTTCTAAAGGCTTCCCCTGATATCACTAAAAACAGGACAATTTGAAAATTGCAAAGATTGGGGTTTTTGTTTGCTTGAGGAAAAAAGTCATTTTTATCTAGAAGAAAACATTAAAAGAAAATATTGCAAATAGCTCTGCTTAGGACTTTGGAAGGAAGACTGAACTTAAGACCAAGGAAAGCTCTGTAGAAAGTAAATGAGGCACCAAAAGACTTTATAATTGCTCCATTATCCTTCTTTCATCTTTTACATCTATGACACAATCAACACAGGCACCCTGAGAGCCCGTGAGAAAGGTTTTTTACGCACTTGCAGGGTAATGCTATCAACTAGGTATAGTACGAGCTATCCAATTTGCACTGAACTCTCCCAGCCCAGTTAATTTCTGGTACAATGGGGCAGACAGCAGCCTCAAAAGAATTTATCATTTCTTTCCTTCCATCCAGAAAAATGGAGGAACGAAGGGCATAGAGTCACTGCCAAGGAGTTGCAACGTTGTCATTTAAACTGTAATTCACCCAGAGCTGATGGAGGAGCATCAGCCTTGTTGGGCCTGGAGTTGCAGGATTAATGAAGCTAAAGTGGAGCAGAAGCTTTTTACATGCAATTCAGGAAATGTCTAGACTTTGTGAGAAACCTGTTAAATTAGAGTGGCAGGATGTTGGGAACAGGGAAGCTCTTCTTGCTCTTGGCAAGAGGAAGGGTTGGTGGAGGCGGGGGAAGCAGTAGGATTGATTGCTGGGGGGTGTCTGGTTATTGCTATTTGGAGAGTGTTGGAGTAGTTGGCAAGGTGAAGCATTATCTGAGTCAGGACTCTTGTCTCTAAATAAAGGTGGGGCATGGCTAGAAGGGAAATCATTTGGGGGCATCTCACGAAATTGTAGCCCTATGGCAAAGCTGTTGCTGACCCCAGCAATAGCTGAGGAGGGATGAAGAAGGATTGGTAAGGTTGATCGATGAGAGAAATCATTTTAAGGTCTCCTCTTTTATTTTGATTTCTGATCAAATTTTGCTCAGCTGAGGCTTTCTAACAAAGAAGAAAAGCAAGTCATGCTAACAAGACCAAGGTACCTGCAATTACAGTTGCTCAATGGAATCTGGTGGTGGTGTTCCCTGCAACTCTATTTAAGATAACAAGCGCAGCAACCTTCCAACTGGCCAAGAGTTTCCACTATTTCATCCTGTGCTTGCTATCTGAAATCCCTTGCTATTTCCTCTCATCTGTGCTTAGTTCCCAGGCTTGTGTTTTCTTCGTTCCTGTGCTAGCTCTGAATCTTCAGTTTATCAGAACCAATTACGTCAGACAATTGCAATTGTTTTCCCAAGACAGGGTAAAGGGTCTTGTGAGCAGGAGAAAAGCAACAGAGGTTAAATGCTGGCATTTAAAAGGCTGTGGTCAGTGTTTCATATGATGAAGGACGCAATGTTTCATATGATGAAGGCTGTGAAAAAGTGGATACTCATAGAGTGATGATGCGTGTCATGCTGTCAAAACTAATGCGTGCATTTAATAGGAACCTGTAAGAGCCTGTTCAGATATACATGCAGGAGCACAGCTTCCAAGACACACACTCATCTTTGCCCAAGGCTACCTATCCAATTTTTGGAGCCTTAGCAAGGTCTCTCACCCAGTTGCGGCTCTGAACATCACACTTCAAAAAATGTGGAGTGTTGGCAAAAGCTGGTTACCTTTGTGTGAAAACACCAGTGCTCCCATGCCCTCCGTGAAGAGCTTAAACCTGCTTTAAGAAGGAAGGTCTTACATCAAAAAAGTTCAATCTGGACACATTTTTGGACCCTTTGAAGCTGATTCACCATCTGAGGCTCACAGGAAATCACCTAGAGAAACCCCTACAGAAATGTTTTCAGAACCAAGGAGATGAAGGAGATCCTGGGGAAATGCTTGCAGAAACTCTGCTCTTCAGAGCACAGGAAAAAAAAAAAAAAAAAAAAGAAAAAAAAAAAAAAAAAGGAGAAAGATTAAGCCAAAGAAAGACTACATTAAAGAAATAATAATCTTGCAGACGTATTTTCTGAAACATATTTAATTGAGTATTTAACCAGCATGCATTATGCCACAGGGCAACACACTCGAAATTGCAAGTAAAGAGGCCAACTAAATAGGTAGAAGTTTTCCAGGAAAAAAGTGGCATTCCTCTGACATAGGGCAAACATTTTTGGGGTGAACCAGGGATGACCCTGTAGTTACCATACCTCCTTTCTCTGAGAGGTTGAAAATGAAATGAGAGAGAAGATTTTGGGAGTGGGGCTTTCCATGGAGCTTTAAAAAAAGCAAAAGATGCCATTACACTCATATTGGCTGCTTTGCATAAATAGTGCTGGGCATGGGAGCCCAAGCGATGCAGAGATTCAAGGTGGCAAATGCATGGAGGGGAATGTTTGAGGGCCTGACAGAGCCACATAGTCTGATCTACCAAAGCAAACCGGTCATTTCCTAAATCTTTTATAGAAGACACCAGGGAATGGGCCTCTTCCTTCTCCACTTGCTCTCATTCTGTCACAGCTCTTTTAATTTTCTTTATCTATAACGTTAATAACCCTAAAGGTATTTTTAGTGGGTTCCCTAGGAGATATATCTCTTCCAGTCTACATGTTTCCTTGAATACCAATAGTTGAATATCCTGATACCATGATTATCATCTGCTAAAAATGATTTACCTTTTTTTTATATAGTTTCCCACTAAAAATATCCAATAAAATTTGTCTTCAAAATTACCTCCATCCTGTGAAAGTGGCTGTGACAGAAAATAGTTTTAAAAATGTCATTTATTGCTGCTATATTTTCAAATTAACTGCAAGTTTAATGAGAATTATTGCTCCAGATAATCCCATACGAGATCTTCCAAACTTTCATCTGTTGATATTTGCCAGATACAGTCATCTCCCATAAATCCAAATGTGGAACTATTCCATAGTTTTAAGTGAAAGCTCATTTGCTTTACCAAAAAAAAAACCCCAAACAAACAAACAACCCCCCCTCTTTTTACTGAATAGGCATTTATTCAGCAAAACATTCAGATCCCTGCTATTCCTCACTGTTTTCTCATCATGACTAACTTGAACAACTGTGTATTAGGTGGATATTTCGTCATATTGCTGCTCTCTATTTTTTTCCAGACCACATACATCCATGTTCTTGAAACCTACCCCTCGTTAACACAGCACTCACAACCGGGCACATTCATCTGACTTGGGTCCCTTAAGCATCTTTGAGCCCACGGCAACACTTCAGCCATGGCTGTGCATTTTATTAATAGCCCCGTGCACGACATTAGCTCAAGGCTTTTTTTGCAGATCCAAATAAGTCCACCAGGACTTCATCTCACAGCCCTTTGCAATGGAATCTCGTTGATCATTGAGATACGATTTTCCCCTCCAGAGGACACTCCGCATTGCTTATTTTCTCTACTGCACTGCTGCAACCAATTTTCCTTCTATGGAAATGATACCTTCCTGGGCAGCCTGTCCCATGCTCATTTGGTACCTTTATAAAGCTACATCTTGGTACTGAAGGTGCATGTTTCTATGCCAGAACAGCTATGATTAGTAATTCCGTGAGCAAACTGGTATCTAGAAATATTCTTCCAGTACACTCTGCATGAAAAAAAAAAAAAAAAAAGTGTATTGCATCACATACCTATTATATTAATTCATTGCATTCAGACTGCGGTAGCACCCAGACTCTATATCAACATACTGCTAAAGGACAAACCTTTCCCCAAAGAGCTTAATACCGTACGAGTTTTATCATATTGCTGAACATCAATTATGATCCAGCTGCTCTCTCCACAAAAGTAATAATTATGTTCTTTCCAGACAGGGTCTCAGGCAACATTCTCATATCTAAAATAAAAAGTCTATAGAAGACTGATCTGATTCCTGATTATCACCAGACTGGGGTAGCACTGACATTGCACTTTTAGGATTTGGCATAAAGAAAAATGTGAAATAGCACCAAAACTTCTCCAGGGAGAACCTATTTTTACTTTTCCCCCAACCCCCTTCAAGAAAGCTTTCTCCACCTGATATTTCCTGGGCAGGCAGAGACTTCCCGGAGAAGAAAGAAGGGACAGGTAGAGCAGAGAAGATAAGACAGCAGTGATATAAAATGAAGCTACAAGGTGCCCCCAGTCCTGCATAATCAATGCCCTAAATCAGCCAAAACATTCCATCTGGGTTCAGAAAAGGCGGCATTTTCAGGAGGCGCTTTGTTTGCCTACTGCTCAGCCAGAGAGAAACTTGACAGTTCGGAGCAGTAGCTCAAACTAACAAGTGTCTGTGTCCTCACTCTCCAGGAGAGGCAACAAGCAGGCAGTGAATTTATGTGCTAGTGAAAATCACCTTATTATTTCCAGCAGTAAATTAAACTCTGCAGACTAAGCACTCACATATCTTGGCTCATAAGCATCAATGCACACTTATATGTAAGAGTGCATGCATATCAATGTTGAAATGTTTCCATAAGAACACATATAAGCCCTGAGAAATGCATTTGCAAGGTCATGTACAGGTAAGGATAAGTCCCTGGATAAAGATGCAAATCAATAATGCCAAAATCTCGGACAACTGCTATACAGCTGCATGGCTGTGGGGAGACAACTATTTCTAATAATAATAAACAAGTCAATGATTTCCTCAAAATCATAGAATGGAATCATAGAATTGTTTATGTTGGAACAGACCTTGAAAATCATCAAGTCCAACCATTAACCCAGCACTTGCCAAATCCACCACTAAACCATGTCCCTAAGCACCCCATCTACATGTCTTTTAAAACCCTCCAGGGACAGGGACTCCACCACTTCCTGGGCAGCCTGTGCCAGTGACTGATAACCCTTTCAGTGAAGAAATTCTCCTCATATCCAATCTAAACCTCCCCTGGTTCAACTTGAGGCCGTTGCCTTTTGTCTTATCACTTGTTACATTGGAGAAGAGATTGACCCCTACCTCGCTCCAACTTCTTTTCAGGTAGTTGCAGAGAGGATAAGGTCTCCCTGGAGCCTCCTTTTCTCTAAGCTAAACAATCTCAGATCCTGCAGCTGCTCCTTAGAGGACTTGTTCTCCAGACCCTTCATCAGCTTGGTTGCCCGTCTGGACATGTTCCAGCACCTCAATGTGTTTCTTATAGTGAGAGGCCCAACACTGAACGTGAGATTCATTCAAACATGAGGGAGCTTCTTTCAAGAAAATTGTTATTTATTTATTCTAATAGTTGGTCAGATTCAGTCCTTCACATGTTTATTAATTACAGGCTTGCTAGGCTAGAAACAAGCCGATGCTCATCTATGGACAGCACCGGCTGAGACAACTCCTTCAACCCACATAATTAAAAGAACTGGTTTTGGTTTTGTGGGTTTTTGTTTGGTTTTTTGGTTTGTTTGTTGTTTTTTTTAAGAAACAGAAGGCTCATATTTGTGGTCCTTTCAGTATGTTCCCACCTGTCAGCTGGGCTGTGGTAACTATCAGTCCATATGCTTTCCATGTTCACTGTGGCTTGAGCTAAATCAAAGTAAATCCCGGTGGTATTGGGCTAAGAGCACACTCAGAAACAGCTACTGCAGCTGAGCTCATAGACTTACTGCTCCCCTGGGCCTCAGGACCAGGTCTGCTCAGGGACCTCTGCTATCTCTGTGGGTACGTGCTCATCTAGCATCACAGGAGATGCTGAAATGTGACTCAGCAAAGGAATCGGTAATTCCTAAGTGTACGGAGTCCGTTATCTTTACCAGCACTCAATTCATTCAGCAACGCCAAAACAGCTCAAATGAGCTGGTAGCTGCAGAAGGGCATATTAGCATCAATCTGCTGGCTTTAACTGCATGCTTTTTGTTTTCCACCAAAATAGCTTGCCTACATATGGTAGATATCAACCCAGTGATTTATCTATCTCATTGACTTCCCCGTTCCACAGCTGATGAAGATGTGGGGAGGAAGTTCATGCAAGCATCAAGCAGGCAAATTGAGTTTTCATGGCCCCTTGCTACTTTATCCAATTACGCTTTCCCATGTGAGGGCATCCCACTGGGGGCTCACCCTTGGATTCACTCTTCTTAATGACATACAATCATTTTGTGCTGAAGACAGTCATTTTCATAGCTGCTTGCATAATAAATTCACAGAGTTACATGCTCACTGGTTCTCTAATTATACCCCATTCCTGCAAAACAAAATGATTAAACTGAGTTTTGTCTGAAAAAATAGTGAGTCAGCAGTTTTATTTTACTGACAAAGTTTGAATGTATTTGGTTTTCCTTGATATTTTCTTTTGCAAATTGGAAGCTCACTGTATTTAAAGGTTAAAACATAGAAAATTATTGGGCCAGTTGATAATTGTCCACTGAGTTTGTGGGGTATTTTGTATTCCACTCCTGGCCTAAAATGAGCTCAGTGACCTTGGGGAAGTTAATCTGCATCGAGTTTGAAATTTGTGATACATTGCTACGCAGAGGTAGCAGGACCCATTTGAACTAAATGAGTTTCAGACCTGGAGACAGCATAGCTCCTGCAGAAAAAAAAAAAAAAATCATTTAGTAGATGTCTGGTAGATAATGGAACAGAAACCGTTCATCTATATTTAGCTTAGTCAAATCATGCACCTCAACATAATCTAAAAGTGATTCATTTTCAAGTTTGTGAGACTACTAGAGAAGTAAATCTGGGAAGATCTGGTGAAGGTGGTGGAAACTACCAGACCTATGATCACAGTGATTAGGGTTCCTACTATTTTAGGTAACCTGTGCTGAGTATTGCAACTGACTCTTGGCTCAGAGGTTTTCTGAGCATCTTTGCTTGTCACAGTTTATTGAAATTATCCTTACTTTGTTGGTTCTGCAGTGGGTAATACAGGTTGAGGATGTAATTCTGGGTGTAAAGGCACTGGAAACAGTTATTCCAGGTGATGGTTGTGCCAAGTAATTGCAAGTCATAAGATAAACATGTCTCAAAGCCTACATCCAGTTGAACATGGAAAAAAAATAATCCAAAGGGTAGGCACAAACAATAGAGCTTCATTAGGAGAAGTCTGCCAGCCTTCCTAATACATTTTCCAATGTCACCCCACCCTTCTCCTCCTCCATGATGCTTTGGTGAGAGCCCACCTGCATCCAGCTCTGGAGCCCTCAGCACA
>KL270969.1:0-12635 GCA_000699545.1 Podiceps cristatus
TCTGGGGAGGTGGGTGGTGTGAGCAAGCGGCTGCGTTGTCTGGTTAGCATTCAGGGTTAAACCACACCGCTTCCATAACCTCTTTAGTCTTCATGTACATTCAGCTACTGTGTGCGTTTGCCAAGAGTTCAGTTTGAATCCATTGGTTCCCAGTTTCCAAAGGAGCCTGCCTGCTTCCTGAATGTCCTGCATCAACAGCAGGAAGTCCGTAGTGAATTCATTAGTTCATTGTTTCCTTCTTGCAGTCTCCATCTCTGTGGAGATGCCTCACTCTTGTTCATTTTGGTGTTTGCATATAGCATAATAATAAAAGAGTAAAAAACCAGTTTTCCTGCCTATATACAACTTGAAATGCTTTTATAACTACTGTTACTTTTTCCTCTGGCATAAAAGATCTTAACTAAGCCTTGGTCTTACAGGTACCTGGAAGTAGTTGCTAAGCAGCATGACTACTCTTATGTTAAAGAAAGGTACTATCTCTATCAGATTTATCTACAACTTCTTTGGAAAACGATCTGTCTGATTCTTGTGTCTTAAGTTATTCATGGTAGACAAGTCTCTGCAATATGCATATATCAGAATCTCATGCAAATTTTTCCTTCCCCTTCTTCTCTTCCCCAACCTAATATTTCTCAGTCAATAGCAGCTCAAGTTGAGGTTAGCTCAGGATGAACTAGGTCCAGACTGACATTGTGACCGGGGACTGTTCTTGGAGGAAAATTATGGTGGTAGGGTTGGAGCTTCTCCAAGAACACAAGAGCAGATCGGCTTTGGTTCTTGACCTAACAGGAAGCCGAAGTTACACTCCAAGGCTGGAAGACATTTTAGGAGTCCAGTGGCAGGGTGGCATGGGGCTGGGTGGTGGCTGGGCCGGGGGCCATGGTTCTGGGGGTGGAGGCACGGGCACCCTCCCAAGTGCTGAACAGGAGCTGGCAGGGGGACCATGGCCAACACTGGATGCTCCTGGCCCCGGTGGCAGTGTGCCCTGCAGGCACTGGAGGTGGGGTGTCGCACCCTCTCCTGGTGCGCTTCCCTTCCCGTGGGGCAGGCAACACAGCAAGTATTAATTTTCCATTCCCTAAGGTCCCACTTACAAGTGCCTTTCAGATTGGCTTGGAGCAAGAGCTTCTCCTGTTCACCTGCTACACCAGCCCCAAGCATGCTTCATGACATTGACTGACTAATTCTCCAGGTCCTCTACATAAAAACCTACTGTGATACTGTTTGAAAGTGTTCTTTTTGCTGTACTGGACAGAATCTTACACATCAGTATAGTTAGGAATCTTCCTTTTATTCCCTTTTCAAGTTTTGTTGGAGTTTTTTGCCTCCTCAGGTACGAATTATCAGCGACACAAAATCCTGGCGCTGTCCCCATTTATTTCAGCTGCAGTTCCCTGACAGGGCACTAGTATTATGTTGACAGCGTCATCTCTGGTTGCCTAACGCTGTGTTGATTAAGGGTTGCATTGGGGACTTTTCACGTGAATGGGGGTGAGATAAGGCAGCTAAAAAAGTGTTATTCTGGTATGTGTCACATTGATGATCGAGACAGAAGGTGTGAATGAGATAGTGAGTATATGTGTGCCCCCCTTACAACAAGTTTGCTTGTGATGGTAGTAGTCCCAGAGTGTGATGTGCAACAGCAAACAAACATGATGACAAAAGATAGGGTGAAATGATTGGATTTATTTGGTAGGAAGAGTTAATCACTGGGTGCTTTGCAAGTAAGAGTGCTAACTTCTGTGGGCTTTTTGTAGTATAGAATCATAGACTCATAGAATAGCTTGGGTTGGAAGAGACCTTTAAAGGTCATCTACTCCAATCCCCCTTGCAATGAGCAGGGACATCTTCAACTATACAATAATTTAAGCTGGCACAGTTGTGATTTCTTGACAAGTTTCCTCAAGCACCAAGAGTGTGAAAGAGCATTTGTGTTCCCGTCATCCAAGGGGCAGCTAATAGGCACATCACTGAGGGCTATATTAGATATTTCCAATACTACAGCATAATTTAGAGCTATTTTGACCACTATGAAGATAACAGTCGGGCGTCCTGAAGAAGTTGCATTGGATAAAAGACAGTGTGTGATGGCTGAGACCTCTTAACTCTTTACCACAGAGATGACTATGGGTTGAACTACTGCTGGGTTTTGTGATGCCCTCACTAAGAGGGCAGTATCTCTTTGTAGAGGAACTCCAGACAGTTAATACCCAGCGTTATCACCCGAGCTGGCCAAACCCAGAAACCTCCTGAAGACACAGCGATATTTCCAGGAGGAAGAAGTAAGCCCTTAGACTTCAACTATTTCACAGTATTAACAACCTAGTTGGAAGTTAAGCTCATAACACTCTGTAGGGTTTTTCTTTCCAATCCTATTTAAATTCAGGAAGGGAGGTGGTTGTCTTTTTCCTTACCTTTTAGGGAACATGATATTATGTAAAATTCTATGTTCTGGAGAGTATTAGAATTGGGGGTTTTTTTTGGTTGTTTTTTTTTGTTTGTTTGTTTGTTTGGGGTTTTTTTTGATCCCTCAGTCCTATTTATGGGTAATTCTGAGAATACTACTGTCTGTTTAGCAAGGGAAATGCCTTCCCCTTGGTAAGACCTACTCCATGCCAAGCAGAGACACGTCTAGATAAAGTTAATTAGAAAGAAGGCACCATGGGGATGTGTCTGAGCCAGTACCTGAGTCAGGCATAAATGATAGGTGTTTGGGGGATTGTTAGGACTCCCCTGAGGCTGTATTGAAAAGGAATTGGGTACCTTTGGTGCAAATCTAGCAACTAGTTCAGGAGTTAGATTAGTCACCCATTTGTTGAGAGACCAGAGATCTGCATCCTCAGTATCCAGAAAGGTTCAGACCTGTAATGCTCACCATTTTATCCGGCAGACACAACTCTTGCCTGAAGCAAAGGTGGCATTTAAGGATTTGGAGGAGCAGTTGTGATTAAATGGGACTTATTATTTCATTAAAAAAAAAAAAAAAAAAAAGTTCTGTACTCTCAAAGTGTGTTTTTATCAGATCTCTAATCTGATCATCAATTTTAATTTCCTTCACTGTGAAAGTCTTATGTAATTTGGAGGAACTTTGGAAGGTAAAGCAGGCTGAGCTATCTATTGGGTCCTTATTTCTCAAAGAAAACTCTTGAGTCAAAGCCAGAAAAATTTTCTTGTTGGATGCCTTTCCTCATCTCTGTTTTTGAAGCAGGATGTTGGTTTTTGATCTTTGAGTAGCATTTCAGGAAAATACCCGTTTCTTGTTGTGAGGTCTTTATTCTGGAGTTTGCACTGTAATTTTGGTATCTCTGAAGGTTTTTCCAGTATTATTCTGTGCCGGTAGCTTTAATGTAGTACTTTTTTAATGATTCCAAATTTTCTTTTCGACGGTACAGAAGGTGTTTTAGTTATTGTCTTGTTAACACCTTTCCTTTCAATGCCAAATATATGTAATTCTTCATTGTGAGTTCAAAACTTTCCTGTTGCATTCAGATTTTTCAGCCTGTTTTCTTTCTCTACAAAAATAAGATTAAAAAGTCTGTTTGGAATGAGTGAATCATATTATTCTGTTGTAAGAGAATATATTTACATTTGTTAGGAATGACTTTTAATGCACGTTTGCTGGATTTATTACCCAGTATTTCCTTGGGTAACCAATATCTGTAATGAGCAGAACACACTGAGATTCCTAAGGAGTGGTCCAAGAAGTGGTTGATTCTTTTCCTCTTTCAGATCTTGCAATAGTTTAGTCTCTTGTCCATGTCTTCTTCCTTCCAGTATCACTAAAGGATATTTATTAGACATGCCCATTATCTTATTCTAAAGAAGCCTTCATACTACAGCAGGGCTTTGAATGTGGAGGAAATTAAATTTAAGGTCATCTTTAGGGAGTTTTCTGTCCTCTTACTTTTTATTTCAAAAGAAAAGAACTTCTGAATTATGTGGTCTTTAAAAACTTGTGCACTCACTGTGACTGAACCAAAATTATAGCAGTCTTCCTGTAGATAGAAACTACTTGTTTTTTTAGGTTTCAGGATTTAACAGATTTGCTGTAGAGGAGAGATTTTGTTGTTGAAGCACTGTGTTACAGGGCAAAACCATTCAGTTCTTGTAGTTTAAGTCAAGTCAGAATCAAAGACTTTTTTAATTGATTGATTTATGATATGTAATTAACTGGCAATCACTGAACTATAGTTCAGGGCTCAGTATCGGCAATGCAACAGATAACCACAGTAGCAGCCACTTACAAAACAGTAATATGCAACTACAGATTTCCAGCCCCACTTCTGCAACTGATCCCCACATGTGCCCATGCACACACATCCCTCTCGCAGGCGTGGGGTGTGCGAGCCCCCTCCTCTGGGTGTGCAGGACCCCTGCCCACACACCCCTGCTGTGGGAGGCACAGGTACCCCCAGCCCCGTGTGTTCCCGGGTCCCCACCACTGCCTGCCACCCCCACCCTGTGCCCTGGAGTGCAGGTCCTGGGGGTGGCCCTGTGGAGATATGGAGGTGGCTGCTGGGGGCACTCACAAGATGGGGGGTGGCACTGCCAAGCCCTGGCAGAGTCACCAGTGCCACGGGGCCGTATCAGACAGGGTCACACCAGCCCTGACAGCTGGTTAAACCATTACAACTATTCATGTTTTGGTGGGTTTTTTTCATATTTCTTTTCAGGCTGGTTCCTTCTGTTTCAAAAATTTCATGGTAATTACCTGGTTACGGCTTAATCTAGCTGATGGCCTCCCTTCCTCTTTCATGGGATTACTTGGGATAAATATCCTCCTGACAGTTTGGGGCACTTTGCTCTCACGTCTTTATCTTAGCAGGCATCGTCATCTAGGCCATTTGCCTAGGGTGAGCTAGGCAAGAAGGCCTACCTCAAAGTTATAATAAAAAATGTAGTTGGTCTGGAAGAATTTCACAGGTCAATGAAATGTCACCTTTTTTTTGTCTCCAGGTGCTGAAGAAGATGAGGATAGTGCGGTGATAACAACATCCAGAATACTTCCAAAGTTACCGACAACTAGTGATACATCAAGGGCCGAGACCACCACAGTGAAAATGCAGACCAAGGTGCCTGCACAAACAAAGGTGCGTGACTGGAGAGCAAGCCCATTTAAAATGGTTCCACTGTACCCCACTGATGGCTTGATGTTAACTTTGATTTATAACGATTAAAAAGCCCCCACAAACTTTACTTAATGCTACTGCAGCCTGTTATATGAATACAGAGCTGCTCAGTTACATTCCTACCAGAAAGTCTGCATAGGGGTGTCTGGATTTCACATGAAAGAAAAGAGAGATGCAGAAAAAGAATATCTCATGATACACAAGACAGTTTCTCATGATACATTTGAGTCCAAACTGTACATTTTTTACATCTCTTAAAGAGTTATTAAAAAATTCTGCATGAAACTTCCCTTCTCAAAGGAGAATGTCATGTAGTTTGACTGTAGTTTAAACACTTGCCAGGTTCCATTTAGTATTTCAGTATTTCCTTCTATCACCCTTGGTAATATTGTCTAAGTTACCCTTAAAGGTGTTCTGAATATAACGTACATGATGTATTAATTTCAGAATTGCTCCTTAATTCAGAGGCCATTATTCCGATAAACACAGGCAATATTTAACAGCTGCTTGCTAAATATACTTTGGGGGGGTTTAAACTTGTGGATAGTGTTTTTCATTCCGACGTTGTGACGATGGATGGATCCAGTTACAATGTCTAACACAGCTGTCTGTGGTCAAAAAGCTTCTTGAGTGTTGTGTTTGTGGGTATTGTGGAGTACACGTGTGGAGCTGCAGCTCCGTGGCTGCCCATGACGGGCAGTGACTGTGCCGACTTGTGGTGTGTCCTGTCTGTAAGTGATGCTCTGATTTCCTTTTTGTGCCACAGTCACCTGAAGAAATCGATAAAGAGGAAAGGCCCGAGACGGATGCCAAGAAAAAGAGTGATGAGCCAGGGGATGACACTGATGTGTTCACCGAAAAGCATTCAGAAAACCTCTTCCAGAGAACAGAAGTTCTGGCAGGTGAGGTGTCGTTTGTCAAGGTCTATCTGGCCAGAAATACCACAGAAAAAAGAGGGGGACCCATATCAAATAATGCAAACTCAGCATTTGTGTTTTCTTGGTAGATCCTTAAACACGTTCATAGCGGGTAGCCAGTGGCTGATTTGGTGAGAATGAGATGGTCATCTTCTGGAGTTATTTAATAGTGAAATCTTGCTAATTGATTTGATGCCCACAAGTTGAATACTGCCTGGAGCTTCCACAGCTCAGAAAGGGGGTTGCAATTCAGAGTGATCCTTGCAGTGCAGAAATGTATTTCTCACCCACACTCCCAAGAGCACACCTCTGTCTGGTCTGCCTGGAGCAGATGGACACTGCCTGGAGGAGCTCATGGCAAGGGTGGGTGGGTGGAGAGGGATGGATGAGCGCTGTCCTTAGGATACAGAAGGTCTATTTCCATGCGTAACCCCAGGAGGCACAGGATAGCCACCAATGTTTTCACTAGATGTGAGGGGGTTTTGGCATAAGAACAGTGTCTACAGGCATACTTTTCGCCCATGGCCTTGAAGGGGTGTTGGGACCCATGGAAGTCACACAGTTTTGGTTGGACAACATCTTCCTATGAGCTTCAAAACGTGAAACAGTCTTAATAACCACATCAGTGGAAGCATGAGGGTTTGCTCTTGAAGTCTATTGGAGTTGATACTTTCTACACACTCGCAAGCGCATGATGAATGTAATGCCCCTGCTCCTACAGCTCCGTGAAATGTTCTCTCCCATTACTCATCAATAGGAAATTCATTTCAGTCTGAAGCCAGAGTGAAAACTGATGGAGAAAAGGGGAAAACCATTTCTTAGCTAGTGTAACAAAACAGTTCTTTTAAGGCTGAAAATGTTAACTGTTGAAAAATGAGTTTGAAAGAAACCTAAATGTTATTATTATAAATTAAGACAGCTTTATGCTCTGGCAGTAATGGTAGCTTTCTTAATTGAGGTTTTGGAATATTTTTAATAACTTTTCTAGAACTGTGCATTGTTGGATCGCTGACTTGTAGGTGGAATGTCCTTTTAAATGATTGCCTTCATAAACACAAACAGGCTTTCTGAGAATATATTTCAGGATATTAATAAGCAAGACAGTTGCATAATGGGAGCTCTCTTCTGCAATTCGAAAATAATAGCAAATTCATTGCGTGAGATGAAAAAGAAACATGGTGCTAAACTTGTTTTTCTGGCATATTGTGAATCTCTGTTTCTTTGATTACAGCTGTTATTGCTGGTGGAGTTATCGGTTTTCTTTTCGCAATCTTCCTTATCCTGCTGCTGGTATATCGCATGAGAAAGAAGGATGAAGGCAGTTACGACCTTGGTGAACGTAAACCATCCTGTGCTGCCTATCAAAAGGCACCTACTAAGGAGTTTTATGCATAAAATTCCTATTTAGTGTCTCTATTTATGAGATCACTGAACTTTTTTAAATAAAGCTTTTGCATAGAATAATGAAGATTTTTTTTTTTTTCCATTAAAGAGCCATTACGGCACCTTTATGATAAAATCCCATTGTATTTAAAACTTTTCATTATTCCTTTAAAAATGTAAAATTAAAACTTAACATTTGCAGTGTTCTGTGAATAACAGTGGCAAAGCATTATTTTATAAAACCATTGATGTTCACTGAATCATTTTTAAAACTTTATGCATAAATATAAAATAATGAAAATGATTGTTTTATCCTATGGTTCAATGAAAGTTGTTTAATTTTTGTCAGCATGTCTCAGATTGATCTTACAAGTTAGTTTTTATTTCATTAATTTATCTGTTTCCAAAAAATGCCTTTTTGTAGTTGTCATGGTGCAATTTGTCTTCAGATAATTCAGATAACAGTAACTTTTAGTGTAAATGTAATTTTTCAGCTATGTAAACTTTAACCTCCACTTTGTATAAATTTAAGTGTCAGAATATCAATTTTACACTTTGCATTGTTTCTCAGCGTACCTGTAGCTTCAGTGAGATTTGTAACAGCAAATTAATGTGTAAAATTGGATTATTACTACAAACTGTATAGTCGTATTCTTACTAAACAAATCTCCTGTAAGGAAGATTTGGAGTAAGCTACTGACAAACCTAAGCAAACCCAAAGACTCTAACAGTATTTTGAGAAGTTGCTGCAAATTTCTATGGCCACTGTATTTGTTAATTATTTGCAATTTGAAGGTACAAGTAGGGGTTTAAATTTCTGTTCTTTAAAAATGCATTTAAGTTGTAAACGTCTTTTAAAGCCTTTGAAGTGCCTATGATTACATGTAACTCGTCGCAGACTGGTGTTAATGACCATATAACAGTAAAAGAAAATGTTGGTATTTTATAAGCACAGACAATTCTAATGGTAACTTTTGTAGTCTTACATGGATAGACATAATTGTAATTTGGGAACATAAACACTACTGAATAAATCATGTGGCCTAATACTGAGAATTCCATTGTGATATACTTTTGTACGCTTTTCATTTTATGTCTACTTGCTTATATTTTAATGTCACAGAGTACATCTAGTAGATCTTAAAAATCCAGACCAAAAAAGAAGGCTGTTGATCAGGCTGATCCTTGGACCAGATTTATTGCTGAAGTGGCAAAGAAAAGTGGGAATGTCTTGCATCTGGTGTATGAGTTACGAGTCATTTGACCTTTGCATTCTATTTAATGGCGGCGTTGACACAGACCTGTTCTTCCTGCAAACGTTGTTTTCCGTACTGTAAAATTCAAAGGAGTATCTGGGTTCATTTATTGTGTATATCGGGTTTTGATTTGTTGTTCAGGTTTGTTTTTTCCCCAGCCTTTTGGAGAATTTTGGTTTATTCTGCTCAGACTCCAGCAGAAGAGTTGAGAGAAGTGGATTATCTTCGTAAGAGAAGAAAGAAATATTCCGAGTAGAAGAGAAAAGGCTCTGTTGCTTAGACCTCAGATAGGTGTTGGATAGAGGGACACATGGAGAAGACGATAGTCTGCCTCCTCATATTATGCTTTGTAACAGACAAATGGCTTCGTCTTCTGCTCTGTTAACCTCCTCATTTTTTATTTTTGAGATTTCCAAAATAATAGGTGTTCAGGACGTCAAAGTGAACTGCTTCTCCAAAATGGCAATGTATTGTAAATAAGATCTGGTAGCTCTTCAGATAAGAGTTGCGAAACTTGTATTTGTTGCTCTCCCAAGTTCAGTGGTCATTTAGGAACAAACAAACGCTATCCTGTGCTAAAATATTTAATATATTGCTTTTTAAATTACTTATACTTACTGGCAAGTTTTTCCAAAGCCATACAAGTTCAACAAATAAAAACAGGGTAAGAATTTAACAGGTATATCTTATTGTGCAATATTTAGTGAAATTCAATTAGTAAAATACTGCTTGAAATAACTGTGCCAAGAAAAGAAAATTTCTGGCAAATGCTGTGCCACTGCTGTAAAATAAAGCATTTGTTTAAGTGCCAAAATAAAGTCTACCATGCCTAAACTAATACTTTATTTGTATAGTCTGACATCCAGTTTTTTGAAGCCCACTTTGCTTAAGGTAGTAGATCTGAGTTTTCTTTAAGGGTGCAATGAATATTGCTGTAAATATAGCTATGAATACGAAATACCAGATAAATTGTCTCCTCCTTCTTCATAAGCAAATTGATATTAAGCGGTTCTCTTTTTATCTAGATATGTTAGACTCTGCCTTTATACCTAATGTACAGGATACTTCATCCAACGTAGACATCTGTCTACCAAATATTCTGCTCGTCTGGTTCCTCCTGCATCTGCTTACAAGCAGAAGCAGTGGTAAAGTTTCAGCTCTCTTTCACCACTTGCCTTTTTTCCCCCTGCATCCATTATCTGCTCTGTTATATGCAGAAGAGGTTTAATGCTTCAGCTATGGACATGGACTTAAAGTATCGCAGTCCCTCCACCCTCCCTGACAAAACCCTTCTTTAACAGGCAGTAGACGGGATAGTAGCATTTATCATTTTGCAATCTCTTTGCCTTTCTGTTTTCAATGTCAAACCATACTATTAGGGAAAAATTCTAACAGATTATAAACATCGGTTCAGTTTTCGTCAGTCTGAAAACCAGGCCGATGCAGACACCCGGCTTCCAGCAACGCTGTTCAGAAGAAATGGGCAGCTGAATGTGCGTCTCTTACACTGAGGCTTCCTAGCACGAGTTGGTCTTCGGTTTTGTTTCCCCTTTGTTCTCCCCTTCCTGGATGTGTTTCTTGCAATACTCTGGCGACTCATGGATGTTGCTGGGCAGCTGGGAGTCCGGTGCCAGGCTGTGGATGCTGCGCCACCTGCCCGCAGCCAGCAGTGGTATCTGGGGTGGCTTTTCCTAGAGACCCTCGGCTCTTCTCTGTTGGAGCCACTGTAGCAGCTCTGAAATTTCTCAGCAACCTGATACTGCGTCTCCTTGTGATTGATAGGCTCCGGTGTTTATCAAAATGCCATTTTGCTTTCATTTACCCTTGGTTCTAAATGGTTACTTCCTCTTAGATTCTTTGCAAATGAAGCCCAATGCAAGTAACATAAAGCTTATGTTAAAAGAAGTCTCTTGCTTTTGCTTTATTTGTGCAAAAATAACTTCAGAAGTTGAGTTCCCAGTTCCTCTGCTCACCAGCTTTAAAAGTGACTTGCAGCTCATGTGTACAGGCTGCATAGCTAACTTTTCCTTCACTGGGAGCATTGCACTTCAGTGAAATAGAATAAATTAAAACCAAAATCATCATCTCGTACCTCCTAAAAGAGAATAGAGTACTTGCAACTTTGGCTAGTTGTTGCTCTTTTGCTGTTGGAGCTGTATATTGAAATGATGGTGGAGTGCAGTCTTAAATGACAGATGCTATTTTTAAGCAACATACGGAATATGAGAAACTTTTGTAAGGAAAGAAGTATCCAGACAAACATTAAACAAAAACTATTGGTGTGAGGGAGATGGTAGTACACTGAGTATTATATTCTTTGCTCAAGTAAGCAAGCAAGGAGAAGGGAAAAGGAATCTGAGGGGAAAAAGATCTCTAAGGAAACTATAGTTCTTACAGATGAAAATAATACCGTGATTTTTTTTTTTTTTTTTAAACTTGGAATCAGTTATATTTGTTATTTAGCGCTTGCTTAATCAAACTGGCATCATTTCCTTTAAGGAATTTGCAATAGTGATGTCCATTTTTGATGAGCTTTAATAGTAGTTTTGTTACATTTAAGCTCCTGCCTGTGTATCACAGAGCTCTGAACTTGGTGTGAAAACTCTGTGCTGTGCACTTCTAGAGCATCACTTTTCCAAAACTTTCTTCAGGCTGAGGAAGCACGACACTGCGGTACTGTTTGCCTGAGAAAAGATACAGCACGTATCCCCCTCCCTGGCACGTCTTCTGGTCCTGGATGGTTCGTGCCTGGAGCAGAAGAGTGGTTTTCGAGGGGACTGGAGCAGGAGAGGGGGATGGTGACATGTGCATTTCATTTCCTCCTGATTCAGGCTGACCATGCGCCGGGTTCAGCTGTGTGGGTGGGAGTGGGGGAGCTGTAACCCAACCCTACCAGGGGACAAGATGCTTTGCTGAGATTTCTTCCCCTGTGAAGTCAAGTCAGTTGTATATTTTTTGCTTTGAAAACAAACAAATGATAGAACTTAAGCTCAGAAGAGCTAGAAATGGAAACGTGGACTCCTGCCCTGACCCCTGTAAACCAATTTCACATGTGCATCGGAAGTGCAGAGTAGCTGCTCGCGTGGGTGGAAATCTGAAAAACCTCTGTGTGTTTGCAGTATCTGAGTTTAGTTTATAGCGAGGATAGGGGTGGGGGTGAGCAGGGCCTATGTAGAGCTACAGACGGTAATTTGGGGTGAGGGGAAAGAAGGCAGGAAGAGAAACTGTCCTGACAGCTCATGTTTTCCACTGGAAGTTACAAAGCATTTTGTTTTCTTGAGTTGTTGCCATTGCACTGAATTTGCTCTTAAGAGAGAGAATCTATAGGCAGGAGAGCGGGCAGGTGTTGGTGTCGTACCCTGAGAGCCGCTCTTGGTTGCACACAGCTTCCCAGTGCATCGGACATCTGTGCTGCCTGTTGCAGACGCAGCCAGTCGCAGCTTCTGCTGGCTGCTCGCCCTGATCTGCAGAGGAACTGCTACAGCGAAATGGGGGGAGGACCTGCAGGGCTGCTGGCCCCACGCACCTTCTGCTGCCCATGGAGCTGCTGGGAGGGCGGCAGGAGGCAACAATTAGGGTGCTGCATTGCACTTGGAAGGGTCTGGGTTGTCTTTTGTCCATGGGAAGTGGGAAGAAATGGATGAGATGTGCAACCAGGGCTTTGCAGTTGAGATGTGCTGTTGCATATTGAAGCAACTTTCTGTTTCTTTTCCATGCTCGGGAGATGACGAGTTTTCACTGCTCCTAACTCTTTTGATAGTGAATGTGTTTATGTCATAGCCTGCAGAGCTCTTGAGTTTTTTAAATTCACATTGCAGCTTAAAAGCTGTGCTGTAGCTGGGTGGGGGCTGACGGCCTCTGTCTCTCATGGCTGAAGGTCAGGTCTAAAGGGTTCCTCCAGCCTGGCAGTTCAGCCCCGGCCCAGAGTGAGAGGAAGCAGGAAACGTGGG
>KL270970.1:0-29216 GCA_000699545.1 Podiceps cristatus
CCCCCCAAAAAAAAACCACCCACCAAACTTGTTTCTCTCTGAGACTGTAGCAGAGACAGGTTCTTTATTGAGATCTTACTGTGGTAGCTGTTAGCCATTTACTGGTCCATATTGTTTGTTATGCATTCATTTCTCTATGTATTTTTTGTGGCTTTCAGAACCACAAAGATATTTTTCTTGGTAAACAGTTGTAGGTAACAGGGCTTTCTACACGTGTGAATAGTATTTAGAAGAAAATAAGGTTATTTGATAATCATATAGATCCTTGAAGTCCTGAATCAAACTGTGCCTTGCTGAATGAATGTTCTGATATGATAAATTACTGGGCAACTTAATTACAGGCGGATTTCTGACTGAATGTTTTGCCATTCTTGGGCTATTTTACCACATTTTACAATTTTTTAGAGACACTTTTATCTGTGCCTTTGGTATGCATGAATGCACATGCTATGAAATAATATTTACTGATCTATAAGAGCTGTGACACATCTGAATGCTGAGAAAACTCGCTCAGTTCTTCTGTTCTAGAACTTTGGCTGTAGCTCTCAGTTTCCTTAAAAGTTTTTATCAACTATGGCTAACGTGGAAACTTCAAATTGTACCTGGAAGTCATTTTTCTAATGTATATAAGTAATACACATGGAAAGAGTAATTCTGTAAAAGGAATGAAAGCAAGAAATATGGAATATTAAAAACATTACTTTTTTTTTTTTTTTTTTTAACACAATCCAAGGTTTTCTTATTAACAGGAGACTCTTAAAAACTGACACACATACACCTCCCCAGTTGCTGAAGTGTTGAGAACAAACCTCTTTATTTGTAAACATTTGTTGTTGTATTGTAGGGCTTATACTGTCCAGTTCTTTAAGCAGCCCTTTGTGGTCAGAGTTGTTTTCTTTCTAATATGCAAATCATTGTGTGTATATATAGAGAATACTCCACAAAGAATTAATTTTACTCTATTAGCAAATCTAATAGCAGTCTATAAGGAGTCTTTAGAAAAGTGTACTTTTAGTGAAGTCAGTATGTCGGTTTTAAAGTTGGTTGTTTTCTGCAGCAGCTTCAAATTACTGATGTTTTGCTGCGATAAAGGCATATCAGTTGTTCCAGATATGCTGTTTAAAGTAAGCAAACTTCTTGCTGTGACGCTGTTTTGGTTTTCAGCCAGGGAGAAAAAAAAAAAAGCAGCTTACTCTAACTCCTTGATGAGCAATCTTTTGCCTTTTGAAAACTACTTTACAGAGCACTTCTGAAAACATGCTTTCTAAAGTCTTTTCATTTAATACATGGTGAAGTGTGTATTGTGTGCGTATAAAATCCACAGCTTGGCCTTCAGGGGAAGGGGGGAAGTAGAGGTCTGATGTGACAGACTTTTGTTATCTTACATGTGTTATACTGTCATAGAATCATAGAATAATTTGGTTTGGAAGGAACCTTAAAGGTCATCTAGTTCCAACCCCCCTGCCATGGGCAGGTCCACCTTCCGCTAGACCAGGCTGCTCAAAGCCCCGTCCAACCTGGCCTTGAACACTGCCAGGGATGGGGCATCCACAGCTTCTCTGGGCAGCCTGTGCCAGTGCCTCACCACCCTCAGAGTGAAGAATTTCTTCCTTCTAGTTAATTTAAATCTCCCCTTTCAGTTTAAAGCCATTGCTCCTTGTCCTGTCACTACCTGCCCTTGTCAAAAGTCCCTCTCCCGCTTTATTGTAGGCCCCCTTTAGGTACTGGAAGGCTTCTAAAAGGTCTCCCCAAAGGCCTTCTCCAGGCAGAACAACCCCGGCTCTGTATGTATGTATATGTTACAAATATGAAAGTTTTACTTTCATACTCTGCTGAAGGGCTGAGTTCTGATACCTTGACTTCACTTTCATTCAAAAAGCGTGGGACAATCATATTTTTACTAACTGGTCAATTTTAAGCTGCATAGTTATCCCTTACTACGATATTGCAGTTGTTCAAAGATGCTGTAAACTTTAGTCTTACTTCAAGTAAACAAGTAAATTTTTTTTTCCCCCTTTCTTGAAATTTTTACACTCTATATGTTCAGGGGTGCTATTCTGAAGGATAAGTTTTTTTTTCCTGATAAGCATCAGAATTCGTTTGGCCTAAAATAATATTCTGTTTTTGTCAGCTCAGCCTAAAGACTGACTTTCTAAATGGCTATCCCCTATTTAACCAGCTTTTGTATGTTTTACACCTGTCTAGTTTATACATGCAAGCATTGCTTAACAAAAAAGATGGCTGTGGTGTTGTGCATTTTAACATTTTGTTTTTATAAAATGAATGAATCCCATTTTGAATCTTTTGATCGGCAAGTTTATAACTCTTTACATGGCTTAGTATAGTGGAAGTAATTTTACCTTAAGGAATTTAGGGTCTGTCAGCCCTGGGATTTATCCCATGCTGTTTTACATCTTGCTTCTGTTTGATGTTCTGTTTAAATGTTGCTGAAGCACTCTTGCATGTTTGGACATGCCATACTCTTCTCATGCTGTTGAAATAATGGAGCATGTCTATTAAATGGGATATGTTGAATGAAAGTAGAAGTCAAACTGTAAAGATTTCTATATTCCAGTATCAGTACATTTAATTTTGCTTTATGTTTAGTCTCTGACATCCAGTTTCCAGTTATGATTTAAAAGCTTTCATCTACCTTGAGCATTTGAAGCAGTAGACTGCCAGCATTCTCTATTGCAGCAAGAAGGTGGAAAAACCTCAAGGTGCAAAAACTCGTTTGGGAGTTTGTAGTATGTGGTTTTTTTGTTGGTCATTACCCATAGTTGTTAATCAGCTTATACTTTTTAATGTATTTATATATAAATACTTCTGTGCTAGAGGATTGTGCCAATAAAGTCCCTGTTACAGTTACGAGAATTACACAGATGCAGGTGACAATGCTAGGGTCATATATGCAGAGTCCAGTGGAAGCATTCTCCTTAATATATTACAACAATGTAGAAATTGGTTTCAAAAGGAAATACACTCACAATAGTAGATCTTTCTGTGATAAAACTTAGAGTTTTAACTAGGTGGTGTGTGGAGACATGTTGTGATACAATAAGGTTGCATTTAAATGCAACCAATTTAACACGTTCCTTTGAAAGGAGAAGATTCCTTGCTGCTTGTGTGCCTACCCCTAGTGTTCTTGGATAATACTCTAAGCTAATTTCATTTACAAAACAGGGAAGAATAGTCCAGGTGAGTTTTTGGGTTGAATTTGCTTGCTGTACAGTCAGCTGAGTTCCAGAGAAGTCTCAAGCAAGGGAAGGTCAGGGATAGAGCTTGATGAAGAGGAATAAAGTGGATGAAAGACTTCTCCAGTGGTGGCAGCAAGCTGTTATGAAATAGCTCTGTTGAAGACAGCTTACTTTTCTCTTGAGATTTTATTCATGTATAGATTGAGAGAAGTTTTTGCCTTGGAAGCATACTTGGCCTTGAGCTTGTTATAAAGGTGTTTTGCAACGCATCTGAAACACCAATGTGTGATGCCTAATTCTGCTGGTATCTAGTCTGTATAATTTATAAGAAATTTAGTATACCGAGGAAGCTTTCAGAAATACTGAGAAGCTAGATGCTTGTAGTTAGAGTTCACTGAAAATTCTTCTTGCTTCAAATCTTGACCAAAGTTGGATACCTTGCTGTAGAATAAATAGCTGATTTAATCCCTCAAGTTTTGAGTCTTTTCTTCTATTTATAAACAATTAGAATTATATTTGTGGTCTGGTATTTTGGATCACTGGAGGCCTGGCTGTAAGGAGTTACTAGCTCAAGTATTGCCTTGAAATGAGACTGATCTCTATACACACATTATTATTTCGCATCAGGTGATGGCCTTTAGCTCTGTTTAGTTATGGCTAAAGCCTTTAGGGAAAATTTAACAGCTGTTAATGTGACCTTGTAGCTGTATAGATAAAAGCTCATTCTGTTAAAGTGCTGCTGATCCTACAAGTGTAGTTTCAGTATCCCC
Organism: Podiceps cristatus; assembly: GCA_000699545.1. Taxonomy (NCBI): domain Eukaryota; kingdom Metazoa; phylum Chordata; class Aves; order Podicipediformes; family Podicipedidae; genus Podiceps; species Podiceps cristatus. The sequence continues at coordinate 3,968 of KL270970.1, forward strand.
TGTATTCTGGAAGAAGATACAGAAGTTGGCTCACAGTTTGGAAGCAGATATGTAAATCATCCTATGTTTATTACAATGCAAGGAACAGGATGCACCTATAGAAATTTACTATCACTTTTGTGTTGTGTTATAGTATAGCTTAAGCAAGTTAACTGTACTGAAAGAAAGTAGAGCTGGGGTCAAGAGGAGGGAAGATGAGTCACAGTACTGGTATCTAGTCCGCATCTTTGAATGAGGAACTTCCGAACACTGTTACACTGTTGTCCTATATCCCCCTGGAAGGAACTGGGAGTTGCATATGCTAAAACGCCACTCCTGAGTTTCTAGGATTTTTTTATTTTTATTATTTTTTTTAATTATTTTTTTATTTTACTTATTTTTTGTGCGGTTTTAGTTTGAGGGTGGCTTTATTGGGTTGCGGGGTTTTTGTGTAGACTACTACTGGGTGGTTCTTTATCTCTAACTATCAAAGTGTGTTGCTGGCAGATAGTATGTAATATATAGTACGTCATCTTGTTTCACAGTTCCGTTTGTGATAGCAAGAACTTTGAAGACAACTTCTGTCCTCTAGTCATGCCTCAAGCCCATACATTGCGAGAATAAGTCTTTTTAAAATGGAGTTTTCTGGAAAAATTAATATTAGGATTTTGCAGGAAATTAACATTTTCCAAAACTGGTAAATTGTTTTGGGGGAGGGCACACTTCTTGAATAACTTTTTTTGGTTTTTTGTTTTGTTTTTTGGGGGGAGGGTTGAAGTTTGGTTTTGTTTGGCATTTTTGTTTTGTTTGGGTTTTTTTCTGAAATGGCTACCTGTTTTAATTGCTTTAACTTCACAAGTATTTTCTGTTACTTCTCCAGTTAACTAGCTGAAAAACCTTATTTTCTTGAAATGATTGCTTTTGTCTCACCCAGAAGAGGTTGTTGTATGAACTTAGATAAGGTATTGAGCTTATGGCATCATAGCTACTGGGTTGGTTTGGTTTAGGGTTTTTTATAAATAAAATTTTGGGTTACAATCTATAGTTTCTCTTCATTTGAAAGCTGATAATGAATGTCTGTCTTTAAATATTTGGAATTAAACTCTGTGCTATGCATTTTAAATACTTTTCAATAATATTGATCTAAGATTTTGTGGGAAATACTAAAATGCAATTAGGTCATATTTTTAAGATCGACACGTGCTTTCTTGAAGAAAGCTAGAGTAAAAAGCTGGCTGCTGATCACTCTTCAGCAAACTTCCTCTGCAGTGTTGTGGTGTGTCTGTGTTCCCATTGCTATGTGCTGGTAACAAAAACCGGAACCACACCCCATTGTATTACTCTAAATTCACTCTTTTGGAGTTGATGGATTTTCTCCCCATGTTGATCTTGTCAATGTAGGCAGCTGGTTGCTGGAATGTACATGATGGACCTCTCAGTTTCCTTGACCAGGCCAGGAAGAATTATCTTTTAGTTAACAAGACAAAGTTAATAAGCAGTGTTGCCTTCTGAATGAATCAATGAGGTACTTGAAAGTTTTGTTAATGTTAAATTTATTGGAACACTTAACACTGCAAGTTAAGTTTGTGTTTAACAAGCTTCTTGCATACAACTGAAAAGGGAAACCATTGGTAATAAAACTTAAAATATTAGTGAAATGCATCAAAAAGTGAAAGTGGGAAGATGGCAAGTGTGATACTCAGAATAGCAATAAGCACTTTCCTCCCCTAATTCAATGAACTGTAAACATAGTGGTACATTGTTAGCTTGTCTGTAGCATCAGTTTTTGCTCCATCATTTGGAGACTATAACTTCATAGTTCTTACACGTTTGTGAGGTTTCAGTTATGTTTTATCAGAAACTGTGATCTACATGTGATGCAGCCCAAGTATTCAGATAGGTCCCTTCCACCTCAGTAGAACTTAGGTGTTGTGATTACATGAATTGAAGCCTAAATTATGAAGTATTGATTATTACTATATTGTAATTGTTCATGATGTGCTCAATGAAATATTAAATGTGTATATCTATTACAAAAGCAGAAGGGGGGGTTGTCACACAAAACAAAGGGCTTCTCTGCAGCCTTAGTACCACGGCTATTTGTCTGCGTATGTCTGAAAAAAAGGCAGCAGCAGTAGCAATCTCCCTCTTCTGAACTTAACACAGACAGATGACCATAACTAGGTGTTTACTTTCAGGCTATGGATATTCTATCCTTGGCTCCTTTTATTATTAGTGCTACATGTTGTTGTAAGCCATAGCTTCAGCTTTGATTGTGAATATGACCTTTTCCACATTTCTTTTCCATTCTGTGCTCTTCTGCTCACAAAACTAAGGAAGGTACTTTTAAGTAGAAGGCTGTCTCTGTGCCAGGCAGTTACTGGAAGTCATCTTGTGTTTTGATCCTACCCTTTTTCACCAGCTCTTTTAAGACAGATCTTAAACTTTTGCCTGCTGCAAGTAAGTTTTTTGCAAATAGTATACTTGTAACTGGTACTACACCCCAAAAGGCACATGTAGCTTGACAGTATAAAAGTGGTAAACATAATTTGAGGTTATATTAACTTTGAAAGATGAGTGTGTCACTGGATAGATTTTTCATATTGCTTACAGTCTGTGGCTCAGAGAAAATAGAAATTTTTTTCTCTGTCCTGACAGACAATGTGAAGTATACTAATCTTCACAATGCTTCTTGTGCTGTCAGCAAAAACGAAAAAAACTTGTGGGGCTTTTCCTTGCCAGAGTTTGGGGCTGGGAAGTGTGCTTTGACATTTTTGTAGAGAACAGAAAAGAGCAAGAACTGACCTGGCTTAAGCAATACCAGACAGAGCGCATAACACGCTGTTCTGTATGATGTGGACTGTTTGCTTCAAACTTTGTTAAATACAGCCTGAACTTGCCCTTATGTATGAATTGCATTTGGTTGTTACTAAGGACTCATCTTGCCCTTATCCATTGTCTCATCCCTGAAGGAGAGCCTAACTTCAGCAAACCAGGAAGACATTTTATTACTGTCCATAGAAGCTTTTCTCTTTAAGAGAGTTCTTTGAAGTCCTTGATCAGGAAGCTGTTAGCACATAGCATCTCAAAATATTTTTAGTAGGAATAGTTTAGTTATGTAACTGTGTCTTTGTACACTGGCTTGGCAGTATCTAGTGAAAATGCAAACAAAAATACTATCTATACCATATAAATGCAGTGGAAGGAAAATTCTGAATGATGTGACAGCTCAACTCTGATCTTTTAAAACTGTGATCAAAAAAGAACTTTGGTTTGTGCATAAATATAAGAAATAGTTCAGTAGGATTATAAACTCCAGTTTTGCTTATAAAGCTGTTCTGTTTTTTATAAAATCTTGTTCTGAAAGATTGTGGGTTGTACTTGTTAGTTGTTTCCCATTTGTAAAGTACTCATCTCTGGTCTCTGATCCTACCCTTCATCTTCAGATCATATTTTTAAATTAATTCTCTTTGTCTTAATATTTCTCTATAAAAAGAAATTACTGCAGGTGAGCTGAAAACTTGGTCTTAAACTTAGTTTTAAGGAGATGAAGAGAATTGGGTAACAGAAATGTGATTCACCATAGAAACAGCTCAGCCAATACAATATATTCAGTAAATTAACCGTTTTCTGGTACTTTCATATTTGATACGAAACATAGCAACAAGATGATAGCTTGACAACAATAGCAGCTGCAGATATTTTTCTTCCTTTTTTGAAAGAATGTTCTTGTGGAAAAAATAGATTCCCTGGAAAGTAATTTATATTACAAGTTTCATCACAAAAATTCTGTGGGTGGGTACAATAGGCTAGAAATTAAATCAGTGATTTGTATAATAAATGATGGTTTTGATTTGATATGACACTTCTAGTCTCTTACAAGTGACATAGCTAAAGGCAATAGAATAATCTCTTCCCCTTGTGAAGATAAATGTCGTATCAGACCAAATGATCTTATATTAAATTAACAACTTCCCTTTTTTTTACCATATGAAAAGATTCATGAGACTGTTCATTAAATAAAAGCATAACCCAATTAAAAGGGTACTTTGGCCAAAATGTCTTGAAGGTATTTTCTGCTATCAGGCGTGTAGTCAATTTATATAGGGTACTGCCGTAAGAGGTCTGATCCAAATAAAGGAATTTTCTTTTATGCAGTAAGTGGCGTGATTGTGGCCACACTGAGGTAGACGGTGCTTTTCTTATCTCAGTTAGACTGAAATCCTCAAATGCAAGTGAAGTATGATGATAGGAGGAATCTAGTATCTTGACTACCTTACTTGGGGAGAAGAGGGATGTAGTATGTGTGGCTCTTCCTACAGAACTTGATTGTGCTCATACGTTTGTTTTTTATGTTTTGGCAGAGAGAAGGAGCAAGAAAGGGAAGAACAGTTAATGGAAGACAAGAAAAGGAAGAAAGAGGATAAGAAAAAGAAGGAATCTGCTCAGAAGGTGTGTTTTGATATTTGAATTCTTTTATCCAGTTGGAACGTAGTGTTGGGGGTATAAGATGTTAAACTGTATTTGAGCTTAAGAACTTGGTCGTTTAGAGTGATGCTTCATTAAAGACTTTTTTTCCCCATCATTTTTCTGGAACTTAAACATTTGTCTTTAGTATGTCATGTGAAGTAAAATAAGTTTTTTGCTATAAGGTATTAAGTTATTGAATATGAGCTCTCTTGATCTATGCAGCTCCTGCTATTCTGAGGTGTTTGGGGATGGAAATGCTGCTGGGCTTTTGCAATTCTTGCAGTAAAGTTGACTAAATATTTTCTAGAGCAAGTTCTTAAGGAAGTTTATATGAATGGATTACTACTGAAGGTTCCCTTTATTTTTTGCTAGGTATCACTTAGGTTTTATATTTTCTGTAGCTAACAGCACTTCTGCTGAAGCGTATCAGTTCGAGTCCCAAGCCATGGACAATTGATAAGTTACTGAAAATTGGTTTTGTTCAGAAAATGTATTTGAATACTTGATGTATTAGAAGCTCTCTATTTTGCTGAAAATCTAGTAGCTTGGTCTAGGAGGGAACTTGACATAAGAACTTGAATCTCTTGCAGCTTTACCTCTGTTTTTAACCGGTAAAATCCTTTCTGTCTGGTTCTGGGCTTCCTAGTACAAGACAGATGTAACCACCCCGGAGTGGGTCCAGCGAAAGGTCCCTAAGATGATTAAGGGACTTGGAGTATCTGACAAATGAGGAGGGGCTGAGAGAGAGAGGGACTGTTCATTCTGGAGAAGGCTCGGGGGATCTTATCAATCAATGTATATAAATACCTTGTGGGAAGGGAGTAAAGATGATGGAGGGAGGCTCTTCTCATAGTGCCCAGTGTCAAGGCACAAGACATCGTACACAAATTGAAATACAGGAAATTCCACTTAATCATAAAAAGACTTTTTTTACATGTGTGTGTGACTAGACAACCACTGGAACAGGTTTCCTAGAGAGATTGTGGTGCCTCCATCTTTGGAGATGCTCAAAACCAGGTTGGATATGACTCTGTGCAATCTGTTTTTTACGACTTTTGCTTTGAGTTGAGGAGACTCCTGGGGGCAGGTGGGAACTGTGGGCTAGATCTCCAGAGGCTGTCCCTTCCAAACTCAAAGATTACGTGAAATTGAGAGCAGAAGGCTTTACTTTCTTTCAGTAATCTCTGTTTTTCAGTTGTTTCAGCCACAACGGTTCCTATGAAAGGCCAGATGTTACTTGATATTAGATTCTGTAGGTTTCTGCTGACAACAGCCAGCACAGATTTCAGTTAAATTTTGGCTTATCTGAAGTCTGTCTTTTTCACCAATTTGTGTCTGTCAGTTTAAATTAAGTGTGGATAAACTCATGTATTTCTGTTGTCTTTATCCAGCTACTGTATTGATACATCCCCAATAATCCTGCAGAAGATCAGTAGCTACAGAATAAGGTTTCTTCAGTGTCTTTTTGCCTCAGTGTTGCTGCTGTTTAATGGTCAAGTACAAAAAGTATGTGTAGCAACCAGAAAGAGTACATTCTGGTAAATAAAGACTAGTGGTTTGGGGATTATATGCTGATATTCAATGATACAAGAGAAGCTTGAAAAGGTTGTACCTATCATCTTGATAACTGTGCTGTGAGTGTTTACTGAGGAATCGGTGCTTTGAATACGAAGAATTGCCAGCTTTCCTGTGTGGTCCCTCACCTACTAAGTTATTCAGTATTATTGAACATTTTGATATTTTGCCAAAATCTTGGGAAGGATAAACACTAAATAAGTTAATCTCCTAGAGACCAAACTTAACAGTAGTACTTGGAGATATCTTGGAATAGCAAAGCAGATAACTGAATGGACAAAACCTAAATGTGTGTGTTCATTCTTGGAGACTGTGATGGCATTCACCAAATAAGCAGTAATGATTTGAGGGTACCTTTTTTGGACAGTTTGTATAACATGACACAGCTGTTTCTGTCTAGATCATCTGAAACTCAAAAAAAAAAAAAAAAAAAAATCACTTCAATGGACGTTATGCAAGCAAATTCACAGACTGAATTCCTGTGGTTGGTGTCCCAGGGGCTGTTTAGTGGCTTGTCAGAAGGCTGAGTTTGACTCCGCCTTCCCATCCACTATAGCTGCTCCTGCCCTGCCATTGCTTATAGGTTTTCTGTAGAGAGATGACAGCTGTAAATCTGAGACAGTGTCACATTTTCTCAGCTTTTGTATTCTAGACTGTGGGGGTGGGGGATCACAAAATCAGATTGTTTGACGATCTGGTCAAAATGAGAGAGATGCAGTATAGGCAGATTTCAGTATTCCCCCTGCAAGCAAACTGTGGTTATCATGTAGAATTCTTTAAAGATTTGGTAAAATGAAGTTCTTCCAAGTAGGCAAGTTACTCATTTACTGAACATGTTTACTGTTGACCATAGTAAGCTTATCAGCATTACCAGATTGGATTTATGAATGATTTTTTTCCCCCCTCTTCCTTGTCCTTTAGTAGTGGAGCATCAGAGTCACTTAAGTGCTTAACAGAATTTTTAACTGTGTTACAGAAGACAACGTAATTTGATGCATACAGGATTTTTCATAACTGAAGTGAAAATTGATATCTGGCTTGGTACAGATGCAGTTTTGGTACAGGTGCATTTTTAGTGTTATAGAGACTTTTCAATTATGTAGTTCTGTGAACTTACAATGCTTAAGATTTTGTATTATAGTGAATGCTATACTTTGCATATTGCGGAGTTCATCTTCGTGAAGTAAATGATGCCATAGCAGTTCAGTGCAATTTGTCTTTTTATCCTTTACCATACAAAGGAGTTCTGGCTTAGTTGGTTTAAACAATAAACTGTTTTTTACTTGTGCTTTCATTATTCTATACCGTCACTGGGTGCTTTCCAGAATTATGGACTAGTTCAGCAATTTCTTTTAAAAATAGGTGTCATAGAACCTGACACATGATGATCTTTAGGGTTTTTCCATTATTGTGTAGTGGAACTCATGATCGACAGGTTCAAAACATGCTACAATACATGATTCCAGAGAATATACCAGTGGTGTGTTTGTCTCTCCTGTAGCTTGAAATCTGCTATGCTGAAAGAATGTAAAAGTACAGCAAAACCACATATTGAGTACATTGGCCAGCATGATGGCGTACTTCAGTAATTATTTCTTACTGCGTTCAAGAGATTTTGAAGTCTGGTGCTTTATAGGTATTACTGGTACTTTTGTAATTGTGGCAATTAATCCAATAAGGTTTAGGATTTCTTCTCCTTGGAAGAGGTGTCATGGGAAAGGTGAATTGGGAAGATGGCAGACAGACTACTGCCCTCAGCTGTGGTTACTCTTCTGGGAATTCTCTGGATAACTGTCATAGAAGGAGTTTTTGTTACACTTCAACTGTCATACTTCACCTCCAAAGTCTGAAAGAACACTGGTGCTATAGCACATGTTTATTTGTGCTTCAGAAGTCCGTGTTTGGGATGAGGAGGGGGGTGAATACTAAAAATCATCATGAATGAAGTAATTACCATTTCTGCCAGGGAGTTTTGCACCCAGCAAAAGTATTACAGGGTCTGTAGTATTTTTGAAAACTTCATATGATTAGGCATGCTGTTTAGACTTGTAGTTCATCAGCTGATTATTTTCAAGCAACAAATACTGATCTTGTTGCTAGTAAATTAAGGTCATGATTTAATGTATCAAACAATGTTTGTTTTCAGAGTCTTAAAACTGTATTTACATTCTTGCTCTTAATTTGCAGGTCACAGATCAAAAAACCAAAGGTAAGAATCTTTGATCCTAAAGAGTATTTTTTTATTGACTTGAGCCAGGACTCAGATCTTAATCAAAACTGTTGGAAAAGGAAGGGGAAATATGAGTCAAGATGAAATACTGAAGATGTGCTTTCAGAAGAAGTAAAAGCTGAGGTGATTAAAATTGATAACCTAAAGCTATCCATGTTGTCAGCATCAGAATACTTGAAGAAGGAATGTGGATTGTGAATGAAGTAGATTAGCCTTTCAAATTTACAAAGGTTTTAGACAAGTAACCAAAACATGAAACCACCTGTATAAATGGAATGAAAAACAGGGAAAGTACTGCTATGGTGAGGAACCAAAATGATTGAAAATTATATGTTTATGGAACCTTAAGAGAAGTTCAAGCACCTAAAAAGTCCAGCAGATAAGGCAGGACTGATGAATGAGCATCTTGAAAGTTAAACTTACTTAGCTGATCTAAAAATATATTTAATCTTGAGTTGTGTGTCAGTTCTCTAAAAATTGTGTGGGAGAATTGCCATTATTGCCAGAAGAGAACTAAGTAGCTTGATTTCACAGTTAACACTACCTTTTGGGGGGATTTGGGCAATGAAGCCTATATAGAGAAATCAGAAGACCCTTATCAAAATAAAATGTGGGGAATAATGCATTCATCTTGCCAAGAGAGACTCACTTGTTTTGATCTCACATTTGTAAGAGGAAGAGTTTTACTGATTATGTTTACTCTGCTGGTGAGGTGTTTCTGGACATCCCTTTCTTGTATTAATCTTCAACAAAGGCTAGAGTAGATGTATTAAGCTTTCCTTGCCTTTGGAGTTTGATATCTTAGCAGTTACACCTTCTAGGTGCTGGCTGTGAATTTCTTTTGCGCTGTTCAAAAAAACCACATGGGGAATATGTGAGCAAGGGGTCACCAGTCTAGAGTCTCTTAAGCAAATGTTGTGATCCTGTTAGTTTTCTCAAGGATTTGTTTGTGGTTTTCCTCTTCCCCCATGCATAATAGCCCTCAGAAGCAGCTTGTCCTTGCTTATAGGGGCACCTGGTGACCAGCTGGGAAACTTTAGGCGAGCCCAATACAAACTCTGTACGTAGGACTGCCTTTTGGGTTAGAGTCAACAATTACTGCCTTATTTCAGAGCACTACAAAGAACTCAGATTTGTTAACTCTGAATCCAAGGGGGGGGGGGAGTGGTCTCCTCTTTTTGTTTGACAGTGGCCATGTAGCCTAGTAAGCGGGTGAAAACTTGGGATCTGATTTCAGATCTCCCATAACAGTGATGCATAACAATCCAAAAACCAGTTGAAGATCAGGGAACAGAGTTGGGGGGAAACCAATTATATTTGACTGCTCATATTTTAAAATGACTCATTGCCCAGGGTGGTATTCTTTGCCAACATTATGTTTCCAAGAAATGTGGGGCTTAGAGTGAAATACTTGCTGAGGGCACGGTTTCATCCTGGGGTATAGAGTTGCACATGGAAGCAAGAGGTTTGCCACTACTGCTTGTTACTACTTCTTTAATTAAATTGTTTTTCTATGAGGTTTAAGTTGTACAGTATTTCAGAGAAGAATGAAATTATAAAAGGAAGGAGTCTCAGTGAGATCTTGTAGCTAACACAGATTTAAGTGGAAAAATTTCTGATTTTTATTCTTCCTGTTTTTCAGTGCCCGAAGTGACGAAACCAAGTTTAAGCCAACCAGTGGCTGCCAGCCCAATTGGCAACTCTCCATCGCCACCAGTCAATGGTGGCAACAATGCCAAAAGGGTGGCAGTGCCGAACGGACAACCGCCAAGCGCCGCCCGCTACATGCCTCGGGAGGTGCCGCCGCGATTCCGTTGCCAGCAGGACCACAAAGTGTTACTGAAACGTGGGCAGCCCCCTCCGCCATCCTGTATGCTCCTTGGGGGTGGAGCAGGGCCTCCTCCCCCAACAGCACCAGGAGCAAACCCAAACAACGCACAACCAGTGACAGGAGCACTGCTGCAGAGTGACAGTGGGACTGCAACAGGCAAGTAATAATAATATTTAATGAACATGTGTGTACATGGCAGAAAGGAGTCACTAAAATTGTGCATAAATATTTCACTGTATCATAAAACAACTCAGATTGCTTTTGGAGAGCTTACTACTACTATTTTAATGTACAGACTTTTGCTGTTAGTAGCAATGGATGCAATTTTTACTACTAGATGGAACAAGAGAGAGAGTTAATTTTTTTAAAATAAGGTTTGGGTGGTTTGAATCGAATGTTGTAATGCTCTTAAAACCACAGCAAGGTAAAAAATGCACAGATAAACAGCATTTTATGGTTGTCATAGAGTAGTTCTTAATAGCTCTTCAGATTTCTTTGACGTGAATTTTCTACCTTGTTCTAGTAAAACAGATATGTAGATATCAGGCTGCGAACGGCAGGTATCTGTCACTTCTCATTTGGGTAAAATAGAAAGATGGTACTTTTGCTACTGCTTTTTTTTACTTTTTTAGTAGTAATCTTTCCTCCTTAGGTAAGGCTTTTTATAAAAGCGGTGACTATCTTGGTTTTGGTTTTCTGTTCACTTTGTGTCCCAGAAGATAAATTGATTTAAGATTTAATTGTTTTATGAGCATGGGCAGATTATGACTGCTCCTGAATTTTTTAGATCCTTGGGGAATTGCAGTAACTGTAATATTTCCTTCTTAAGTTATGATAGCAAACCAAACAAAATTCCACCCAAGACATCTGCCTTCTAAAGAAAAACTTAAGTGATCTGAGAAGTCAAGGACAACTTCAGTTCTAACAACAAGGGTGTTTTTGTAATAAATACTTGAAACTCAAAAGATGAAAATAACAATACCACTATGTCTGAGTTTGCCTTTGAAAATCATGCCAGATTAATGGGATGGGTTTTCTTACCACAGTTTTAGCATAAAGTCTTCATAGTTCTCTGTAGTTCAGAAGAAAAAGCAAGTGACTTGGTCCTCCAGAATCAAGTAAGCTAGACAGGATGGCTGTCTTTATCAGAAAGGGTTCTAGGAGAATCAGTAACTCTGTTTTGTGGTTTCAGTACTTGAATTCCTTTGTAGCAAATCCCTGTTTGACTGTTTAGCTTGTTGCCTTTGATGTTCCCTATTTAATAAGAAGAGGAGAGATGAATTTCAAACTAGAGTAGCAAAGTTTTAGCTAATCAGTTTAAAAACAGATCTCTTGGAGATAGCTGATTTTGATAAAACACCTGAAAGATGAATAGGGAAGAAACCCCACCCAAAGTTTTTTGACTATATATGAAATCCTAGCATTGTGTCAGCATTGAAGGTATACCTTCATAGTGACTGTAGTAAACTGACGAAGGAGACTTTATGGTAGTAAAGCATTCTGAAAGTTTTCAGAATTTCTCATGAACAGCATTTTTTTCTGTTGTATGTACTGTATGAGGGCATGTGTAAGTTCTGTGTAATTAATTTGACACCTAATATTTGTTTTTCTGAGATTGAAAGTTGATTTTATAAATTCTCATATTTGTACATTTAGTTTAATGGTGCATTAACAAATAAGATGTTATATGGTTGTATTTTACTAATTGTGGTAACTTTTTATGCCAATGGTTAGTTGCTTTATCCTGATGTAAGTCAGGAGTGTCGCCAAGAAAGATACGGGTCCTTCAGACCCATAGATGGCTATAGATGTTGCTGGTGAGGCTTTAATACAAAAAGTCAATACATACTCCTTTATATGGACCTTTTTCTACCAGAATTGAAATACTTCTGTAAGATGGCAAAACTCTGTTTCCTTGAAAGAAGACACCAACTTTACTGTTGTCTCTTAGCAGTGCAGGGGGTTGGGGTAGAGAGTGGTATATATAATTCTTGCGATACCAATGATATTCAGGATGTGCAAGACAACTTTGGAAAACAAAGCTGAAATTTTATTGGTGAAAGTCTTTCAGTAGTTACATTACCCTCTAAGAATCACCACCATCTCTCAGCAAAATTTCATCTTGGTTTCAAGACTCCATTTCAATACTTCCACTTATTTCAGTTCCATAATTTCATCCTTAAAAGTAGTTGCTTGCTAGTAACTTTTTTCATTTTAGTCAGTTCAGAAAGTTGTTTATCTTCAGCATGTTTGTTATTAAGGAAGAGTGTTAAGAACCAAGAGCCCCTATCCTAAGACAAAACCATAAATTGCCAAAATATTGTTCCCACTGTCAAATATAGCAAGGAGAGGCTGGTTTTATAAAACAGTCCATTTAATTGTGTCCTAGTATGATATGTTAGCAAGCATCTCAGTCTTTTAGAATGTCTTCACAGAAATGAAATGTGAAATGTTCTGTTAAAATCACATATGTGAAGGTCTTGCTAAGTGCGTAGTTGCCTATGCATCATTCGTTTGCTGAGTCATTGCTAAGTTCAAAAGACAACCACCTTGCAGTCTTTTGAACATGTTTTTGGCCGTCCTCCTTAAGCCGTTCCTGTGATCAGTCTAATCAGAAAGGGGGGAGGGGGGCTTACTCAGTGTACTAAAAAGATCACATCTCCTCACTGTTGTTAAGTTTGCATTTGAGATTAAGTCAAAAGAGGAACAATGTGCATGGGAACTGTTTGGTCTTTTGGATCTTGGTGGTTAGGGTTTAACGGATGAAGACAAACTTTTATTTGTCAGTATTCAAAGCTTACAAGAGAGTTCTAACCTTGCTGCAAACTCTGGGTCTTTACTGGTGGCTCTCAATGAAGGGCGATCTGGAAGGCATTCATTGGACATTGGTTAAGTTAATGAACTGAAAGCCTGAGACAGGCACTGAAACCTGATATTTTCATCTTCTATTAAAAGTATTAGCAACCAGAAATTGTGGTCTTCGTTTTTGAACATCTAATGTAGGAACTTGGTGGTAGGGGGAATCCACTTTCTTGAGGTCATTATGCCTTCTTTTCATGGAAGCTGTAATGTGAGGCAGTATTGGTAGTAACAATACATATTCAGGTATGAATACTAATGCAGATGTTACTATGAACTTTATACTCTGCGAAATAAACTGGGTGGGTGAGATAACGGAATAAGACTAAGATATTAGGGTTCAGTACATGATTTTGTAGAAGGGAGAGTGTTTTGTTTTCGTTACTGGAAATTTGTGGTGAGGGCAATTTAGGGTCTCTTGGTATTAAAAATACATAGAAAAATTAGTGGAACCCTATGTAGAGAACAACACTGAAGTATTAATGGACTTAAATTATTTTGAGGATCAGAGGTAATTAAATGGATGGCAAGGGAATCTTGGCTGGCGTTTTAAACTAATGGTGTTAACATATATGAAGACACCATGCTGCCAGCACTGGCATAAGCTTCATCTGTTGTGGCACTGTGTTGATTTATGTCTGCTTTAAAACTGTATACAAATATCTTGTCCATGTGAAGTCATACCACATAGCACATAATAATAGTTCACCACAGATGAAAGAAAGGGTCTCTATTCATTGTCGTTCATCCTGCTAATTTCCTTATAGTGACACCAAAGGTCATTGAACTTGCAGGTTACCCTGTACAGTGTGCTAAGCCAGCAAAAAACTAACCCATCAAAAAGTGGACAGTTTTGTGCTGAGTTAGTGAATACAGCTGACTTAGTTGAAGGGCTTAACTGCCATCAGAATTTTCACAAATGTGAAACATGGAACTTAGGGAACTTGAAGTAGGTAGAGCTGGTGAGAGAGGGAAGGAAAAGTGTGATCTCTTACTAGGCTTCATCCAGTGGCAGAGAGGGATCAGCTTAACTGGTCACAAAACCACAAACTGTGGGTTTTAGGGTAAATATAGCAGTGACATAAATGTGGGGTAATTACATACTGAATACAGCTTGCACGTTACCACATAGATATTGTAATTTCTGTAGCTTTGGACTTTTTCCGTTCGCAGTAACTTTTGGAAATAATTTCATTTGTTTTGCAAAGGGTTGAAAGAGATTCCTAGTAACAAAATCAACCTGAAAAAGATAACTTGAAGCTGAAGGATAGACTTCAGCTTTATATATTCATTAGATGCTTTTTGCCTACAGTCTTTTACTTCTTGATCTGTAATAAATTGTAATTGCTTTGAGGCAGTTGAGGAGCAAACCAACAGCTGACTGCATGTGCATGCACACGCATGTGAATGTGTGTGCACACACATTCTTGTTCTAGGCCTAGTATGATTTTAAATGCATTTTTGAAAAGTCTACAGCCAGTATTATTAACTGGGTTATGATTATTATGTTGAACTTAGAGCTGGTCTGTTAGCAGTACTAGTGAGTCATAAGTGAAATCGCATCCCCACAAAATGCTTGTGGAGGTTTGTTGAAAGAGGTTTATCAGTATTTTCATTGGTGTTTTCCAGCCTGATGTTCTTCCAAAGCAACTTTGTTACACATTTGGGGGAAGGGTTCTTATTAACGAAAACAGTAATCAGTGGTGTCAAAAATGTGATGTTCAGTGATTTTAAATAATACTGATAATTAATGACCTTTATGGATGTGGTTTTTGTTTTTTTGTTTTTGCTTTGTTTTTTTTAGATTCAGTGATTGGAGGTGCTGCTGCTTCAAATTATGCAAATTCCACTTGGGGTCCTGGAGCCTCCTCCAACAGCAGCACCAACGCCAACCCAACTCACATCTGGGACAAGGTGATTGTAGACGGGTCTGACATGGAAGAGTGGCCTTGTATTGCCAGCAAAGATGCTGAGTCTTCTTCCGAAAACACCACCGATAACAACAGTGCCTCGAACCCTGGCTTGGAGAAGAACACTCTGCCAGGAAGCACCACTAGTAACAAAGGAAAAGGAAGCCAGTGCCAGTCTGGAAGCGCTGGAAACGAATGTAATCTTGGGGCCTGGAAATCTGATCCCAAGGCTAAATCTGTTCAATCTTCCAACCCTGCTGCCGAGAGTAACAATGGACTAGGTAACTGGAGGAACTTGAGTGGACAAGATAGAATTGGTCCCAGTTCTGGCTTCAGCAACTTTAACCCAAATAGCAACCCGTCTGCTTGGCCGGCACTGGTTCAAGAGGGCAATTCTAGGAAAGGGACTCTGGAATCTGATAGTGGTAGCTCTAATGCACAGATTAGCACAGTAGGTCAGACCTCTAGGGAACAGCAGTCAAAGATGGAAAATGCGGGTGTTAACTTTGTCTCTGGCAGAGAACAGGCTCAAATTCATAACACTGATGGACCAAAAAATGGAAACACTAACTCCTTGAACTTAAGTTCACCAAACCCTATGGAGAATAAGGGAATGCCCTTTGAAATGGGCTTGGGGAACCCTTCCAGGAGCACTGACACCCCTTCACAAAGCACTGGAGAAAGAAAGACTGGGAGTGTTGGATCTTGGGGTACAGCTAGGGGGTCTTCTGGAACTGACACAGTCTCTGGACAGAACAATTCTGGAAACCATGGGAACAATGGAAAGGACAGAGAGGACTCCTGGAAAGGAGCTTCTGTTCAAAAACCTAATGGGTCAAGAAGTGATTCTTGGGATAACAATAACCGGTCTACGGGTGGTGGGTCTTGGAACTTTGGCCCTCAGCATGCAAATGAAAGCAAATGGGGTGAAGGGAACAAATTAACATCTGGGGTCTCTCAGGGAGAATGGAAACAGCTGTCTGGGTCTGATGAACTGAAGATTGGAGAATGGAGTGGTCCAAACCAACCAAATTCTAGCACTGGAGCATGGGACAATCAAAAAGGCCACCCTCTTCCTGAAAACCAAGGCAATTCCCAGGCTCCCTGTTGGGGAAGATCTTCCAGCTCTGCAGGAAGTGAGGTTGGAGGTCAAAGCACTGGAAGCAACCACAAAGCAGGAAGTAGTGACAGTCACAATTCTGGACGCCGATCATACAGGCCTACACATCCTGATTGCCAGGCAGTCTTGCAGACTTTGCTAAGCAGGACTGATTTGGACCCCCGAGTGCTTTCAAACACCGGCTGGGGCCAAACTCAAATTAAGCAAGATACCGTGTGGGATATCGAAGAGTTGCCACGGCCTGAGGGGAAGTCTGATAAAGGAACTGAGGGGTGGGAGAGCTCTGCCACACAGACAAAGAACTCAGGGGGCTGGGGCGATGTACCCAGCCAAAGCAATCAAATCAAGTCTGGATGGGGTGAGCTCTCAACCCCAACGGAGTGGAAGGACCCCAAAAATACCGGAGGATGGAATGACTATAAGAACTCCAATTCTTCTAATTGGGGAGGAGGAAGATCAGAAGAAAAATCATCTTCCTCTTGGAATGACAGCTCTAGTAAGGATCAGGGGTGGGGTGGACGGCAACCTAATCAAGGATGGTCTTCTGGAAAGAACGGTTGGGGAGAGGAAGCTGACCAAACAAAAAACAGCAACTGGGAAAGTGCAGGAAACAAGCCAGTGTCTGGTTGGGGTGAAGGTGGGCAAAATGAGATTGGAACTTGGGGTAATGGTGCAAATACAAGTGCTGCTTCAAAGGGCGGTTGGGATGATTGTAAAAGAACTTCAACATGGAATGAGACGGGTCGACAGCCCAACTCCTGGAACAAGCAGCAGCAGCAGCACCAGCAGCAACAGCAGGAGGCTTCTGGTTCCTGGGGTGCACCGCCCCAGACTCCAAGTAATGGGCGACCTCCAAACCCAAACTGGAACAGTGGACCACAGCCAGCTGCCCCCAAAGAGGAGGAGCCTAGTGGCTGGGAAGAACCTTCTCCACAGTCAATCAGTCGAAAAATGGATATTGATGATGGCACTTCAGCGTGGGGAGATCCTAGCAGTTACAACTACAAGAATGTGAACCTGTGGGACAAGAACTCACAAGGAGGACAGGCCCCACGGGAGCAGAGCCTGCCTACTCCAATGACTAGCAAATCACAAGCATCAGGTATTGGTCTTGTTCCTTTCTTCAGCAAGCTCCTATATATGAATATAACCTTAATGCATAAGAGATACTTGTGTAGCCTCCAGTTCCTACTAGTTTTATTCCATAAAGAAAACCAATTTCTTATTTGAATATTTGGTTCTGTATTTAAAAGTGTCTTTGAAATGTGAAGCAATCGGTCCTCTGCTTGTTGGGTCTCTCTGTGATCTGAATGCTGGTCAGCTTGCCAGTAAAAGAAAATGTTCATTAGCTGACAAATCTGCACATTCAAACTGAGCTCTGAAGACCAGGTTGAATTATAGAATGATAGAATCACTTAGCTTGGAAAAAAACCTTTAACATCAAGTCCAACTGTAAACCTAACACTGCCAAGTCCACCACCATGTCCCTAAGTGCTGCATCTATACCTATTTAAATACCTCCAGGATGGTCACTCAGCCACTTTTCTGGGCAGCCTGTTCCAATGCTTAATAACGCTTTCAGTGAAGAAATTTTTCTTAATATCCATCTAAACCTCCTGTGGCACAACTTGAGGCTGTTTCCTCTTGTCCTGTTGCTTGTTACTTTGGAGAAAAGACCAACATGCACCTCACTCCAACCTCCTTTCAGGTAGTTGTAGAGAGATAAGATCGCCCTCTGCCTCTTTGTCTCCAGACTAAATCAGATATTATTTTTTTTTTTTTTTTTTAGGGAAACAGAAATTCTTTACTTATTTTTAGTCAAAAACTTTTTACTCTGAAACACTTGGAAGTTGACTGAATCTTTGATATAGTTTTTTAGCTCAATTTGGCTCTGCTGAATGATAAAGAGTATTAAAATATTTTCTTCTTTGAAATACATTAAGATGTTACTGTTATGTAATCTCTGACTCAAACATGCTTTAAAGAATACTATTTTGTTTTAATATGTACTTCATGTATGTCCTTGTTCTGTCTTGTATATGAAAACCCTGAGTTAGTCTGGTGCTTTTAATTAGTCACAAAAGTTCACCAGACAGGAGGACAGCATTAGATGTGGGGTTCATGTTTAACCTGGGAGAAGAATATTACTCAGCATAGCATTCTCTTCCCTTGCATCTTTGGAGGTCAGTGCCCACCCTGTTTGATGTGAACAGTTGTCAATTCTGTTGGACCCATGCTATTGAGAATCTAAAGTCCTCAACAGAAAGAATGAAGCAGTAGATTGATGACATGGTGCTGCACAGCAGTAAATAGTTCATTGTCTAAATGGTCTGTAATGAAAACTCTTTCTCCTTTGTGCAGTCTGGAGCAAAAGCACTCCACCTGCTCCAGATAATGGTACGTCCGCCTGGGGTGAGCCAAATGAAACGAGTCCCGGGTGGGGTGAAGTAGATGATACAGGAACATCGACCACAGGCTGGGGGAATGCACCTTCCAACGCCCCGAATGCCATGAAATCTAGTGAGTATAGGCCAGATACCAGTTTCTTCACAATTGTCCTGGAGATTGTTAGTGTTCAGCCTTTTGATGTGGGTCACCCATGGAGGAATTGTTATGTGAGGCCTAGAAGCAATGTTGAATGTCATGTAAGATTATTGATGGATGAGTGATTAAGTACTTACAAATGACTGGAACGTTGTCTTTTAAGGTAACAAAAAATTTCTGAACGAAGCAATTAAATGGGAAGCTCCAGTTTGTGAGGGTATTGAAACATTAGAGCAGCTGAGTGAGGAAATGTGTCTATCTCTCAAAATGTCTGTTCTTCTCTGGCTGCCCACTTGTTATTTAGCATATAAACTTGTTAAATGATAAATCACTTTCCCTGATCATTTCAGAGAAAGGAATGCACAGTACAGACAGATTTCACTGTGGAGGCCCTTAAAATGGTAATCTGTGCTTTGGCAGTGCAATTCACTTTTGAATGGATTTTTTTTTTTTTTTTTTTTTGTATGACTGGAAAATTGTAACTATTAAGAACTGAATTTTCTTTCATGGTTGAACCTAAATGGATGACAATTTTCTGGATATTACCTGCCTACAGCTGTGTTCTTCATTAATGATATGTTGTTGAAATACTTTTTAGAATTACTTTGGAGTTAAAATTCTGCTGTATTAAGAGTTTTGGTTTTTGTGGAAATTATTCTGCTTATGTAAACTGTTTTGTAGAATTTTTATTTCACTCTCTTTTGGGAAAATATAGCAAACAAAAACAATCACCTGCTGATACCACACAGCGATGTTATAGCCAAAGCCAATAATATTTGGATATGAAGTTTCCAGTAGGAAATACTGATAATACATGACTGCTGCTGAACTTGACTGATGATACCTGCTGTAAAACTGTTTCCAGTTACAAGTTGCTTTTGCAACATGTAATTGTTTGGAATGAAATGCTCTATACAGATTGTATGCTGTTGGGTCATTCTCCCTTCCTCCCACCCCAGTTAAATAGTTCGGCCATTTATGAAGCAAAACTGGGAAAAAAGCATTGCTTCCTTAGTGTTAACATTATAGCAACCTTTTGTGGATGGCTGTAGTGGCTTCCTGTGCCTGCCACACAAACTCAGCACTTTACAGGATGCTAGACTTTTTTAGATGGGTCTCTTGTCTGTAAAACCCACCTAAATATGACCAAAATAACAGCCTCTGAAATGCTAGTGATCCATTGCAAGTTCTATGGATTTGTTAAGATAGTCTTTAAAGGCTATGCGCATGGTCACTTGCTTGTCCTAACTGGTCTCTGTGCATGATGTAACCAAAGAGCTGCAGCATGTATGTACTGTTTTGTATGCATGCTGTCCCCAGCTCTAGAGGAACAAAATATGGGAAGTTTCCCCATGACTGCTCTTTCAGGTTGGGGTGTAGTAGGTCACAAGTGTTAAGAGCTGAGATCTTCATTTGCCTGTGTCTGTGACTGCTCTCTCAATTCCTTCTAATTGACACCCAGAAGGAACGAAGAAGAAAGCTGTATTATTTAGGGGAGTAAGGAGACATTACTTAATGTCTTGGATAAGTTGGAAGAAGAAACTGGGACAAAGAGCCTACAAAGGCATAATTTATGGTTGAAGGCAAGGACAGGAAACACAGACTAGCAATGATTGGGAAAGGAGATGAGTTTAGAGCCAAAGGAGGGAAGCACTGACAATTACGCACCTGTTTTTAAAAAAAAAAAAAAAAATCTATGTAACTTTACCAGCATTGCATAGGAGTTCTCTGGTAGAAGTAGGGATAAACTCAGTTTTCTGTAACATCATTATTTTGTCTTTATCTTGAAAGTTTCCTTTGCTTTCTATAGCTATTTGTGTCTCCTCACTCAACAAATGCAGAAAATGAAGCAGGTGTCCTACAGACAAGTCATCTTTACACCACTGTCCAGATTCATGTTCAAGAATCTCAGACCTGAGAGCTGTCAGTGCAAAAAAATAATCTATGGTCATGTAGTTAAAACCAGGATCATAGTACTATATTTAAACACTCTGGTTGGAAATTTAAGCTGTAGGGACTACCCAATATTTGACATCTCCAGATTAAGTTCTTGACTCTGCAGTCATAATTTTTAAATGTAGTCTTTTTGGTGTAAGTAGCATGATTAAAGGGCCAAGAGGTAGACTTTTGCTCTTGGACCAGTATGCTTCCTAGACAGCCCTCAATTTTGGTACACGAATGTACTTCAAAAAGTTACGTTTTCTGTGAATTATCTGAGTTGTTATTTATAATGTATTTTGAGGTAGCTCTTAAACTGCCATGAAATGCTGATGCACTTATTTTGGCATGATCAGGGTAGAGTTCCCCTTGATAGACTAATTATAATTCCTGCTTTTTTTATATTCACATTTTCTGCTACATGTGTTAATATTCTTATCCCTCATTTCCATACTCGA
The DNA here is from genome assembly GCA_000699545.1 of Podiceps cristatus. NCBI lineage: Eukaryota > Metazoa > Chordata > Aves > Podicipediformes > Podicipedidae > Podiceps > Podiceps cristatus. The sequence continues at coordinate 24,882 of KL270970.1, forward strand.
ATGCCAGACCTTTGAAGAATTAGTTGTGAAAAAGGTGACGATGATGGAAATCCTTTTTAAAGGAGATAAATTGCTTGGGGAAGAAATACGCAGAATGAGGACTTACAGCAGGAAGGAGAACAGTTGGGCAGTGGAGAAGATGAGGATTTGAAGTCTTGTTAGCTTGTCAGTAGAGTTTAGAATTGTTAAGATGCCTGACAGCTGGTGCTAGAGAGTAACATCAAGAAAAGAAGCCAACAGGGAAAAGCTTTAGTCTGGATTGATATAGGATGAAATGGTTGTAGCTTTCTGGTAACAGCATCTCTACTTAAACAGCACCGCTAGTAACTCCTTTTAGTGACAGAAATTCAAGTGGAGGGTTTTTTCCCCATTAAACTACTTTTTGTTTTACACATCCCAGACTACAATGTCAGGTCCTCTCCTTCAGCTTCCACATAATTGATATCCCCTAATGTTCTTTTTTTCTGTAATTTTGTGAAAGAGTTTAGTGGAAGGCAAGTGTGATAGTTTTGAAGGAAAAGGGGAAATAATTGATAAACTACCTGAACCAGCGTCCTCAGCATGCTTGGTTTTTAAGTGTCCTTGAAGTCTTTAAATTACACTAGAAAAAAATGGGTTGCCTTTTAAAGAAATACAAACACAGCTGTATCTTTGTAAGAGACGAGATCCCTATGGTTGTTATTATCTTTAAGGGTTTGACATTGCTTTAAAATACTTGCAAAACATGACATGCTAGCATGCCATCGAATCTCATGGAGTTTGGGATTCGCTGTTGTGAAGATAACTTTAAAAAAAAAAAAAAAAAACAAAAAAAAAAAAAAAAAAAAACACAGAAAAAACCCAACTCCTTTGGGATTCTGACCATCTCAGCTAATTTTGCAGTGTCATGTCACCAGCTGCATGGCAATGTAGACTGCTTTTGAGCTTTTTTTCTCTTTTTCTAAAGGTTCTAAATCTATGCAAGATGGCTGGGGAGAGAGTGATGGGCCAGTGACAGGTACACGTCATTCCAGCTGGGAAGAGGAGGAGGAGGGAGGAGTCTGGAACACAGCAGGCTCTCAGGGAAGCAGTTCCTCCCACAACTCAACAAGCTGGGGGCAAGGAGGAAAGAAAACACAAATGAAGGTAAAATGCTTGAACGATTCATAACTACTATGTTGTCTGAAAGCAGTATGACTGATATGTTAGAGCATTATAAAACTTACTCTTTTAAAAAGATAATACAGAATTCAGCTAGAAAGATGCCTGTTAAAACAGTGTAAAAAAAACATGTTTCTGGATTTGTTTTAATGTGTTACACCTGTTGTGACTAATAAATCTGCCAGTAGGTGTCAAATTCTTTTGGTATGTAGGCTGCAGAGCCATTACTAAGTGAAACAGAACAATAAGTATCCCAAGGCTATTAGTCTTCTCTTGTTGACACATCTGTTAGGCTGCTGCTGTTCTCCTTGCACAGCCTGCTGCCGTTTGGATTCCAGAGTCCCTTCAACACATGCACTACTTATTTCTGTTGACTGTTGGATTTAGGTCTGACTTATGTTGGTTTTTATTGACCTTTGGCCTCAAACAGGAACAGGAGCGCGGCTGTAGTCTTGAGTGAATTGGTTTCTAAGTATTTATTATGTTAAAGTTCTGTAGTACGGTAACACTTGGTCCTGTATTGATACTCGAAGGACTATGCTGTATCTACTTACAATCAAATAGGTAGGGCAAACTTAAAAGGCAAGTGCAGAGCAGCTTTCTAGGATGTGGAAATTCTGTTGTGACTTACCAATATCTTCTCTGTTGAACTGTGTTCGGTTTTGGTTTTGATCACGTATAAATTACAATAAGGCCAAATTGAGAGCCAGGTCGGCACAGTGCCTGTGTCAGAGAAACCATACTAAATGGAAGAACGCAAAGGAAGAAATCTACCTCTGTATTTGGTGCTTTAAAGAACGTGTTAAACTGAATCATTCACAAAGCTTTCCAGATTCCAGAATGAAACTGAAGTGATAAACACTCTACACAGCAAATGTTCATCCAGTTTTGTATACCTAACAATGAACAATTTCATGAGAGAGAAAAGAAAAAAGTATTTGGTAAATGTTTCCAACCATGCAAAAATTTTAAGTTCTGTTCAGGAGTCTAATTTCTCTGATACCAGGATTTTCATTTGCCACTTGTTCATCTCAAAGATAAAACAGAATTTAAGAAATCATGAAGATACCTAAAAATGTTTGTCTGATTTTTTTCTCTTCAGTGCTCATTAAAAGGTGGAAATAGTGATTCGTGGATGAACCCTTTATCCAAACAGTTTTCAAACATGGGCTTGCTAGTAAGTAAATTTTTTAAAACATAAAATCCAACTTTGTAAAAAAGCAGCAAACTTTAAATAAGCCAAAAGATCATTATTTCACAGCGTGTAACTACTTATTTATCTACATTTGCTATGCTGGCATGTTGAGTATAATATCTGTAATAGCTGAGTATTCAACACTTCCTTGCTAGTCTGGCTTCTCAAAAAAACCCCTGATACCTACTTTGACTCTTCAAAGTTACTTTGACAGCTGTTGTTTTGAGATTGCAGTTTCCTTACAAGTAATATGATATGGGCTTTGGGTTTGTTTTGTGGGGGGTTGGGTTTTGTGGGGCTGGGAAGGGGGTGTGTGTGTGGTGTGTGTTTTGGTTGGGTTGTGTTTGGGTTTGTTTTGTTTTGTTTTAAATTTTCCTGACTGTTCAGAGCACTCAGTGTAGAGACCTCAGCTCCCGACTGTAGTGTCAGGCATCTGTGATTAGTCCAAGGCTATTCATTCTGAATCTCAGCCAGCAATCAGAAAAGGAGATTTACAGCCCTGGGTCTGTCTTGGCTATTTATGTATTAAATACTGTACAGCAGGGTCTTTTTAGAACAAGAAGGGCTCATTATCAATCAGTACCTAAAGATTGATTGTTAAAGTGAATAAATAAACAGCACATCATGGACAGAAAAGACATATCTGCAGGGAAGTACCTTAGTTATGTATAAAAGTTTTTTAATAACTGCTGCTATGCTAATTGTACAGAATATTGTGCCAACTGTCATCTTGTGAAGCAGGAATAGTATGTAATGCAGGCTAGCAAAAGATGATAATGCAGAGGTTCTGTGAGAAGCCTAGGGCTGCACAAACTACCACTGACAAGGCTAGGATTAGTTTGTAATGTCTGTTGGCTCCCAAGCCCAAATTCAGGTCTGCTAGACCATAGATGCTTCTGAAAGCTATGGGAACACCCTGTCCCAGACTGCCAACTAAAGAATAACTTGGCAGCACATTTCAAGATTTGATGACTTGACAGGTCATGAGTTTGAGCTGTCATTTTGGCCACTGTTTTCAGTGTTACCTCTCTCAACCACTGGAACATGAGGACAGAGGTTCATTTCACAGAGCAGCTGTCTGTCCATCTTTGTGGAATGCATTCATGTGTCCGGTTTCATATCAGTAAACTTGGCACACACGGTGTTAGGGGGTCGAGGTGAGGTGTGTCCAGGGTGATATCAGGAAACCATCAAGGGCTGCTTTCTGAAACATTCCTCAGCATTTCATAGAAGTCAGAACTGATTGTTTCTGTTTTGTGTTTTGTTTTTTTCCCCCTCCCCAGAGTCAAACTGAGGACATTCCAGGCAGTAAGATGGACTTGTCTGTAGGTGCGTATAATTTAATTTAAATACATTTGAAGTATGAGATCATGTGTAGTATTTTTACGTGGATGACATGCTGTGCTTTGAAAAGGTTTGATCCTTAATTTTAGCACTCCTCATAATAGAAAGACAGAGTTATAGCATCTGATATCTTGGCTGTAGGCTTTGAATAGCTGATGCTGGTATGCAAGATTGGGATATATACCTGTACAGAATGGAGCTGTAACTTGTGGAACGGACATCCTATAAGGCTGTTTTGATCCATGTTCTTTGTATTCATTGTTACATTTCAAGAAAGTGAAGGGTCCCTTTTGATTTGGGTCCTCTTTGATTCAAGATACTACTCAGTAGTACTGGATTTTTTACTCTTGATAGCCTCACCACAAATGCTGCACATCTTACGGGAGATGAGCTATGTGGAAAACACTATTCTAAATGAGAGTTGGAATTGGCCACTTGGATTAATCCCATTTTAATCACCTTGGAACTTGCCATGGCTTTTCTTTGGCAAACTCTTAAGTAGTGAGCAGTCTCAGAATTATTTTTTTGATCTTGGAATCAGATTTAGTTTGCATTCTGTTCTTCTCCAGATTGTCTCTGAATATTCACTATCATTGTCTTGCAATAGAAATACCACATGTTTCCGAAATCATCTGCCATTTGAGCTGTTTTCCCTA
>KL270970.1:29247-39844 GCA_000699545.1 Podiceps cristatus
AGGTGTGATCCAGATCTGCTGTTCTGGTTGTTTATTTGTTATGAAGTCTTTAAAGGCTTAGTAAGGCTAAAAAACTGTACAGGGTAGTCTTTGATACTTAAAAAAGGGAAGGGGGTTTCATTCCTGTTACAGGGACTGCTTCTGTTCAGTTTTTGATTCTTTAGAAGCTACAGAAGCAGGAAGATCACCTCATATCCCTGGCTACAAAGACAGATCTTCTAGTCCACTTAAAGGACATTGCCACTACAAACCCAACAATGATTTTGCAGAGACATCTTTATCCTATTCTCTAACTGCCTAACTAATCTTCATCCTGACACTATCTGACTGTCAGGGATGTCACAGAGGACTCAGATTCTTCCCAGTTACCATGTCAAAAGCAGCCTGGATTATGCTGATTATAGCGCTCTCAGTTCTTCGTCTCCAAATTAAGCTTTGGGATCCTTTAGAACTTTCAGCTCTGGAGGCCCTTATGGCCCGCAGACTTATGAGGGAAGATGACTGATGCTCAGAATATCCCATGAAATGGTGCAGAAAGGTTATGTATTTAATCTTGATTTATTGCACTTCTTTTAGTATGCTGCTTAATGGTGGCATCCTTGATCCTAGAGACAGACATCTATGATAGCTTGAATTTCATTTCAAAGACTAAGAATGTAACAGATCTTACCAAGGCTTTTCTGTTACTTCTCTGCTTAGCAATTTTGCTCTTGTTGCTTATGGCGGTTGCTTGTGGAAAACCATAACCTGTTTTGCTTAGTCTATATGTACTTCTAAACCTTAAAAGTTGGGCTTACTTATTCGTTCTTTAGCTGCTTTTCGGTCAGGATTACAACATACCAGGTTTTACTAACTAGATAGCTCCTAACATGATTTGACCTCTAGGGATCCCTTCTGACCCAAAACATTCTATGATTCTATGATATTTTCCCAGTTCATGGATAAATGCATGTAGAGTTAAATCTGTGCTTGGAGACCACACATACCAAAGACAAATTTTGCTTTGGTATGAATGGAGCATCTTGACTCTGATCATTGCGCATTGTTAAACAGGTCCAGTTGTCAGTAGTTCTTACTACATTGGTCTCAGTCTCCTTATTTGAAAAAAATGTGTTGTTTTTATTGCAGCGTAATGCAGTGACACGTTTACTTACTGACCAAGAGAGATAAGAGATGGATCAATAGCATGCCTGAGGCAGATCTACTTACTTTTTTTTAAAAAAAAAATTTTCTGTCATATACCTTCAATGGATAGCTTAGTTGAGTTTGAAAGTAAGATGCAACTTTTTCCATTGAAATATCTCCTAGTATGTAAGTTCTGAGATGTGAAGTTTGCTACAGTAAAAAGCTTGTCAGAACCACTTAGTATTTTATCTTTTCCTTCCCTCTGACAATCACCTTTGTCTGTCGTCTTCTTTTTTAAGTTGCAACCTCTGCAGATCACTGAGTTCTCTCAAATCACCTATAAAGAATGTGAAATTCATTTCCAGTTTTTATTGATTCAAAGGCAATTCAATGCAGCTGTTACAAAGCCATAACCTGATTTAGCATTCAGGTGCAACACCTCGATATCTAAGTGCATGTACTAGCTCAGTAGGCTTGGATGATGTAAATTTATAGCAAAGGTATAAAACCTGTATCTTCAAAATGTTTTTTGTAGTCAAGTAGAAAGCATGTTTAAATTTATTTTTTTTTTAACAATTGGGTTACCTCACTGGATGTATGTATTTTGACCATGTTGAGTCTTTTGTTTGCAAACATTTTAGGTAACTTTGCTCTACAGGAGTTTGTCTCCTATCTCCCAGTACAGGCTCACGTTACATAATTTCATTCGTATAGATTTTTTTTTTTTCTCCTCTTAAGCTGCGTGCATGTGGTAGGGGAGATCTGCTTAGGCTTTTTTCCTCACTGAGGTGTGAATGTCATCATCCAAGCTCTTGTTTCATTTTGCATTTTTCATGGTGTTTCTGACAGCTGTTAATAGTGGGAAAAATCCAAGAACTGATGAGTGTCTTTTATGAAGATGGTTGGACTTCCAGCCTGTTCTACATTTCTGCATGTGAAGGATTTGGGGCTTCATATTTATTCATGCACAAGTGTTTTTGCCTAATGCAGAGGGTAAAATTCAAACTTTTCAGATTTTAGTGGTTGTCTTGTACTTTGTAAAGTAAAGCTAGTCTTCAGCCCCTGCATTATTTATAGCTTTTGTTGGCAAGTGCAAAAGACAGACTCACAGTACAGGTCTCAAGGTTGAATTAGAATTTTCTGTGAATGGGATAAATGAATGCTATCATCTCTCTTAGCAAGGCCTTGTTTATATTGAAGTTTAAGCAGCTGCCTCGGGACTAAGTGGTATTCATATCTAAGCTTGAAGCCTTTAAAGGTGCTATTTAATCCTCTACATGTTATTTAACAAGCCGTTTTACAAGGCATCATTCAGTAATGTTTGAGGAGTTGATTGGATCATCAGGATAACTGAAGAGACAAAAGGGTGTTTCTGCAGCTTAGTCATCTTGTGTTGGCATTGACTCAGTTTCATTTCAGATAGTGACGCAACTCTGTCTCGCTTTCAGTTTCTTTTCAAGCAGCTAACGGACAGGGTTTCCTGTTAAAATTAAAGCACACAAGCCTTTTGGTAGTGCATTGCTGGCATGGTGTATAGTGGTTAGATGTAGGTATTGCCAGGATTGAGATGTATGTGACATTTAATGGGACTGCTTTTGCAGTCAGTTCTAGCTTTTTAGGATGTGTTAGAAAAGGATGAACTTATCCAGGTCAGTATGACTCCAGTTACAACAAGACGTGGGTGACTTGTGAAGTGTTTTTGTGATAGATGATGTTGAAGGCATCTGAGAGGATGAAGCTGGATCAACTTTGAAAGCTGTGCTAGCAAGAAAAACCCATGTAATTAGTGGTTGATTTCATAGGTTCTTGGCAATAACATACCTATGAATATGAATAGTTTGTGACTGGACATTAAGAAGAGATGCTGGCTTTGAGAAGCTTTTGAGGAACGGACAAGTGTTTCAAATGTATCGGAGTGATTAGCTCTCTGTTCTATTAGTGCTTTGTCAGTGGTAGGGTAGGAAATCTTAGCAGCAAGTTCCTAAGGAAGAGTCATCATTTTGGTTCACTGTGGCGACAGGTTTTTTTAAACTGTTCTTGGAAAGGCCATCTATGCTACTAAACAAAATTATTTAAAACTGAAAATACCAGTAAAGCTCACTTCTGTTACGTTGTCCATATTTTAAAATGAAAATGTTTTCCATCTACTTCAACATGACAATATGTATCTGATACTTACAGGTGCCAAATATGACCAAAAAAAAAAAAAGTTCCTTGGCAACAGTTCAGTGTGTAAGGCAGAAAACTTCCTTCAGTCGGAACTTGGCTGATAAGCTTATAGAGAAAGATTGTCTTGTTCACTGTGTATGTTACAGTTTGATCATCTGTTATTGACATCTCTTCCTTGTGTTCTACCAGATTACTCACTAAGCAATGGCAGGAGACTGTAGGGGATGTTTGAAAAGTGCCTCTTGTTACTGATTGTGTAACCCTTGCATACAGCCTGAGGGAGGTTGGTTGCCTGTCTGGAAGTTATGCTATGTCAGATGATCTGTAGTGCTCAAGAGTTAAGTTGACATGACTGCAAGAGAGTTGTGATCAAGTTATGTGTGTGGTTTTGCAGTTTGAGAAATTCTTTCTCAATGCCAAACCCAGTAAACGCTATGTAGAATATAGGGAGAACTTAAATAGTGGTGTGAATATATATAGTGGTAAATGAATTTCCTTAGTTGAACTGGACTGCTGTAGAAATGCATATGTTTGTATCTGTACATAAACTGTAAAAAATATTTCACATTCAACTCTAAATTGCCTTGTTTTGTCTTAAAAGTGAAACTTCCTGCTTTAATTTTTCAGCATCTTTTAATAGCAACTGTAGCCGTGCTAAATTGTGAGACATCTAATTTATACTCTCATCTTAAAGATACTTTTTGTGACCGTGAACCTGTTGTCATGAAACGTGACAGAGATTATTGGCACTAGTTTCACCTTCTTTCCTCTTTTTTACAGGTGGTCTCCCAGATAAGAAGTTTGAGGTAGATAAACGAGCCATGAATCTCGGGGATTTTAATGACATGATGAGAAAGGATCGATCTGGGTTCCGTCCACCTAATTCCAAAGACATGGGAACCACAGATAGTGGGCCTTATTTTGAGAAGGTGAGAGAAATATCTTTAGATAAATTAATATCAACCTCTATGTTTGAAGTCCCAGTTTTTAGCCTGCTCCCCTGGAAGTGCTAAAACTTCAGTAACTTTGGGCAAACTCAATAATAAAACACATGGGGGAGTTACATTTGTAGAATAAATGTGTGTATAAAACAGATGCCAGATGTGCATAGACAAACTAAATTATCCGGGGAGAATGAGGCTTTTTATTCTAGCACAGACTGCTCTTAATGTGAACAGAAAGAAATTCCTTTGTTTTTCATGGAAGGGTAATGTACTAGTAGCAATTAAATTCATTATTGGTTTCATCACAATGATTCTTTTGGCTACGGACTACAATCATCTACTGTAAAAAACTGCTTTAGATCTAAGTAAACATAAGTAATCACAGTCTTCCAGATTTTTACTGCTTTCATGTCTGTCATTTATTGGAAACACCCTTTCTAAATTCCGCAACCCCTTGTGCTGTATGTCCGTGTACTGTAAGCTTCTGTATGACATCTGTTTTTCTGTGACATCTGTTGTATGTTACAGTAGTGTTTCTTTCATATTCTTGCCTATTTTAAATAGAAGCTTTCACTGTTATTATCAAACATTAATTGCTTCACATTATGAATTGGAGAGTGTCCAGTAGATTCAGAATGCTTTAGGATCTTTTTTTAATATGGTTTATCACATGTAAAATAGAAAAGAAATGTGGTTTAAAAATTCTGAAGGCGTGTTGCTGTCAATATTAACTCCTCCATTTTGGTATAATAGGCCAAAAAGCAGTTTTGTTGACTCCCTCTGGTGGCCTAATTAATAAGTACTGCTATCGGAGCTAATGCATTCCTAACAAATTATGTTTGTAGGTGTGTGCTAATATTAGGAGTTCATTTGTTTTGTTTCTATAGTGGTAATAGCCACTGTCAGAAACAAACTTTGTGAGAGTTTAAAAGGTATTTTTTTAAAGAAACCTTTAGGAATTTATTGATTATCTCCTTGGACCAAAAACTTAATTGTCAAGTGATCATTTGAATCAGAGGTTTTGTCCTTGTAATTGCTATTACAAATTAACTTTGCTTCTTCCTAGTCACTTACCGTCCCTCTTTCTTTCCTCTTGCATTCTGTTGCTTCACTAACCAACTCCTGCTGTTGGCTAACTGCTGCTTCAGCTGACTTTGCCTTTCTCCAATCAAGATGGGTGCCTTGGGGATGAGGCTCCCTGCTCTCCCTTCTCCCCTTCTCCCAGCTACAAGCTGTCTCCCTCTGGTTCCACACTATCCAACGTCGGCCTTGGGGCAATCGGCTCAGGGCTCAGTCCCCAAAACTTCACTGCTAGACAAGTAAGCAGGCCACCTTGTAAGATGCATTGTTATAAGGCTGCAACCTGGGCTTAATCCTGGTTAGTTGGTTGCTTGCATTTGTTTTCCGACTAAATAAATTAATATTGTTAATGGAAATTTCAGCTGTATCAGGCAATTGAGAATCAATCCACTTTGGTTCCTATCATCAAAATGTATTCCATCTGTTTTTGTTGGCCTCTTACTTCCTGAATCACAGTGCAGCAGCAGATAGAAGTGCTTTTCAGAAGTCGTGAAGTTAGTGGCAACCTTTATATTTTAACTGCTGTTTTAAAACCCCACTTGAGGCTGTTGATTTGCCCCACCACCTCCTGACATTTTTTCCAGACTCTACCCTGATGGCCTTGTATGTAGAAATGCGCCTTTTAAGAATTGCAGTCGTTCTGCATTGTGCCTGTTCCCTTCTCCCTTCCCCACTGCCCAAATAAAGGATTGATTTAGCAGCCTTTAGAAACTCTTGAAGTAGCAATATTTTTGTTATGTATATGGGGGAATGGTGGGGAAGAAATGAAGTGGGTAAGTGCAGTTTGGAAGAATTTGTGGCTATTGTATTTTGTATTATGCTAGAAGAAAATGTTGCAGAAATACTAGGAAATGAAAGAATAGAACCTAAGTATTGCAGCTAGACTAGCTTATATAGTCACATGCCTTACACGATGGTGTTTGTGTTGTCTTTCTGTTTCTATGTGACACAGTGTTGAACATCAGATTAAGTCCAAAATTTGCAGGCATGTTCTTGGATTCGGAGTGCTCTGAGCTCTAGGGAGGGCTGAAAGTGTAGCTGTAGCTTCAAGCCTGTCAAAAAATTTTAATGTGTAGTTGACTCGTCAGTTCTTTCCAGAATAAAAACTCTTATCTCTTGCGGTTTTTTGTTCATCCTCCTATGTGCTTAATATAACCTCTTGAGTTGCTTCTGAAAGAGAAGACACGTTAAGGAGGTGAAATGGGATGTAGGTGAATGAGACAATCTGTATAATGCTGCCTGTATAGAAGCAGGATGAGAGACTTCCGTTTTAGCAAAAGGATAGTGGAGGATGCACAGTATTATGGCAGAAGGGGAGGCAAAGTTTATGAAATCTTGGTATATAAGGGAAGGAAAGGTTTTGGAGGAGGCCTTGCACAATCTCAGTTTAAAACAACAGTGAATTGCTGTTGGGTACAGGAGTGCTGGCATGGAGAAGGAGAACAGAGAGTGATGGCTGGGGGATGGAAAATGTACTCTTCAGAACCCCCAGGTATCTGAGGATCACAGACATCCTGATATACAGCAGAAGATGGGAATTTCTGAGAGTTTTGAAAATGAAAGGACAGAATCATGGTGCATAAGGATGTTTTGGAATATGAGCTTCAGCTTTTAGAAGCAACAGCATGCAACTGTTAGTGTAGGAGACTGTCCATAACATTTCCTGTGGCTTTTGTTGAAAGATGTTACAAATAAAGGCAGTCTGCTCAGAGGCTGAAATAGTGAAACATAATCACGAATTCTCTTTGGTCTTCCAGTAGGGTTTATTATTACAGAAGTTGCTTAAAAAACCATAAATACTTCTCATTAAAAAAAAAAAAAAATCAAAGGAAACAGCACTTATTCTTGCTTATGAAATGAATCAGTGGGAGAAGAAAAAAAGCAAATATTTTCTCTCACTTGAAAATTTTCCAGGTCTTCCATTTAGTGGGAAGAGAGGAAAAGAAAAGCATGTCAATCCAGAATGCTGAAGTTTTTGCATCAGAAGGAAAAATTTTAATAATACCTTTGAATTCTTAGTTAGTGAAAGGCCTACAGAGGAAGTAATAGGCTTATGAGTGATATCTCAACAACCTACTCAGGAAAAGTACCTGTTTTTTCTAAAATGATCACCCAAAATTCTTGTCGATACAGTCTTGCCATACTTTTAATCCAGTGGATTGTGGGTTTTTGAGTGTGTTGTTTGTACTCCCAAGTTTCCATTTCCCAACATGTAAAGTGAAAAATATAAAACATTAGCTTTGTCATGTGCTTTGAAATAAGTGGATAAACATGACTCTTCAATGTAGAGGAGAAAGAGCCTGTATCTCAAAAATGTAGTACAGCAGTTGTAACCCAGGTAGAATATTACTGATTTAGGGCAAATATCTCAGTAATTCTAAGGGTACTCTGTTTAAGTCAGTACTTGCCTCACTGTTATTGATATGTAGTTTATAGCATAGAAATCCATTATCCTGAAAGATTCATCTTCTCACTACTGCTTTAATTTTATAGGGTGGCAATCATGGTTTGTTTGGAAACAGCACAGCACAATCGAGGGGCATGCACACACCAGTGCAGCCACTAAATCCTTCCCCCAATATCCGGGCGCAAGTGCCTCCCCAATTTCTTTCTCCCCAGGTAAGGAATTTATAGTAATGGTTACTTGCAAAAAGTAGAGCTACAGCCTTCAGAGCACATTGTTGAGGTTACTTACACACCTGTCTTAGTCCTGACTCAATATTAAGAAACCAAAAACTTAGGTAAGATGAAAAAAATCTAAATTCATAGTTGAAAGTGCTTAAAACTCAGTGCAGAAGAATTAGCTTTTTTTCTTATTCCAAGGCAGTTGATGGTAAATACTCGCTACCAGTATTTTTAAAGCTCAAAGTGGATTCAGGAATTCAGTGTCTTACATAGGCTATTGCAAAGTATTTTAAAAGCAACAAAAAAAAAGGTGAAAGCTGTAAGTTTTTCTGAAGTGTTACAGGTTGCTTAATTTTTTTCAAGCAGTTTTGTCCTGGTCTTCCTGCCCCCCCTGAAAGAGAGGCCTGATGAAGGGCTACACGTTGCATTTACGTTGCAGAGCTCCAAGACCTCAGGGTCTCCAAATGCACTAGTTTACCTTTTGCTTTGGACTTGGTGAAGTCTTTTGGAGATTCTTGAGTTCTACTTGTGTAACTCTCAAATAATGCAGGGAGAAATGGGGGGATTCTTCTCCACCTACTCCTGTCTTTTACTATAGCTTATTCAGCATACAAAGAGATTAACTCTTTCTGTGAGGCACTGTTTCTTTGCTCCAGTGACTGCTTGAATGCCTTTCTTTTCCCTTGTCAAGCAGTACGTTTTTATTGTGGTAATGCAGTACTGTGATTACTGGTTAGCTGCATATGTATCAGCATTTTAATTTAGTGCAGTCTCTAGCAACTGATTGGTTGGGGGAGGAACCTGTGTGTGTGTGTCTGCATCTGCACATGTATATTGTCAATCAAATGAGGTATTCACTCTGCTCAAGTCATAGATTGTGCATGTTTAAATGTGATGTGTTAATAAATCTGTAATGTCTTTCCCGGAAAACCATTTAAGACTGGTGCTGTACCTATTCCTTTATAGAAATACTTTTACTACTTCACCTTTTCTCATAGCAGTGCATTTCTTGATGATATGTAACTGGTTTCCATGCAGGTTTCGGCCTCCATGCTCAAGCAGTTTCCCAACAGTGGCTTGAATCCTGGTCTTTTCAATATGGGCCCTCAGCTTTCTCCACAACAGATTGCCATGCTAAGCCAGCTTCCACAGATTCCCCAGTTTCAATTAGTAAGTAGCTAGTAATCTTATGAGACAGACTGTTCATGAATTGTCTGCTGAAAGAGTTTTCTTTTTATGTTTGTTCTAGTTCTGTTTTGTTCTACTGATACTGTGTTATTTTTGTACAAGTATTCCCTGTTTGCTGTACAGGAAAATAAAGCCCTGTTAGAGGGCAGCAGATAAACTAAACAGACCTTTAATTGTTGTGAATATTGTACTGGTGGGTTAATAATGATTATAAGCAGTGTCTTTCTACAGAAGGCAGTCATTTGTTGATTTTTTTAATGAAGTTTTCTTCAGACTTGTCATAGTGATGGTAATAAAGCAGGTACTAGTAATACTGTTGCATGATGTTAAATTAGAAACAAGTGAAGGATACAGTGTTCCTCTAATGCATTCATTGTCATTTTGAGTGTGTTGAATGTGAAACAGTTTACCTACATTCTGGGCAAAGCATTTGCTAGTGACTAGCTCCTGGCAATTATTTTTCACTTGATGAACTCTGTATTTTCACTCTTCCCACCCCCCACTTATCTTGTAGGCATGTCAGCTCCTCCTTCAGCAGCAGCAGCAACAACAGCAGCTGTTACAAAGCCAGAGGAAGTTATCTCAAGCTGTGCGACAACAGCAGGAGCAACAGGTGTGGCACTGGTTTTGTCAATCATATGAAGTATAAAGTGTGCTGGCAAAATGTAGTCTGCACCAAAGACAGTGCTGGCTTTAGTAATGTCATCTGCTCTCTTCACTTTGCATTCTCTTCAGATTGCACTTTTCAGAGAGCAAGGTCCTTTGGGTCTCTTTCAAGTTACTGTTTCATTATGTTTACTAGAATCCTGTCTTAGAGTATAGGATGTATCATCTCTCTTTTTTTTTTTTTTTTTTTTTTTTTTTCTTTCTTTCATTTGCAGATTGCTCGTATGGTGAGCGCCCTCCAGCAGCAGCAGCAGAGGCAACCTGGCATGAAGCATTCACCATCCCACCCTGTTGGGCCTAAGCCACATTTAGACAGCATGGTACCCAATCCTTTGAATGTGGGTCTCTCAGATTTGCAGACCAAAGGGCAAATACCTGGATACGGTTCAGGTAAGTGCTCTGTGGAAGGAGATTTGGTGCATGGCCTATAGTTACCATGTCAATATGTCTGGGTGAAATAATGAGTAATTTATGTATAAGCACTAGAGCGAAGGTTACAAGTGTCAACTCTTGATTAAGTTACATTTTCTTTACATGGGGAGAAGACAAACCTAATAAAAAAAATGTGTTTCAGTGTCACTGACCTAACAAGCTTATTTGAAAGTTGCCTCTGGAACATTTCATTTGCTACTGTTGATTTTTTTTTTTTTTTTTTTTTTAACCTTTCTTGTGATCATACTGACTCCCCATTTGAAGATACGTAAACCAAAAAGGAGCAAATGACAATGGAGTTCTGTTTGTTTCACAGGCTTTGGCTCAAGTGGCATGGATTATGGCATGGTGGGAGGGAAAGAGGCGGG
>KL270970.1:39904-51521 GCA_000699545.1 Podiceps cristatus
ACTATGATGGAAGGGCTGCCCTCTGTGGCTTCACAAGATGCCAATATGCACAAAAACGGTGAGAAGGGGACTGGCTATTTCGGGAATGCCCTTGCAGTATCATTTTGCCAGAGGTGAAATAGCTGAGATGAAACCAAGCTTCAAGTTAGTAAATGTCTGACCTCACTAGTATGCATCTTAAATATTTTTTGTTTTAGTATATCATACTCGTTGAAATCCCAGCCTTTCCTGAGTGTAAATGTATCTTTTTAATGCTTCAGGTGCAATAGTTCCCCCTGGAAAGGCTCGTGGAGGATCGCCCTACAACCAGTTTGACATAATTCAGGGCGACCCACTGGGTGGCCATGCAGGCCCTGCTGGTGATAGTTGGTTACCTGCCAAATCTCCACCAACGAACAAGATCGGAAGCAAATCCAGCAACGCCAGCTGGCCTCCAGGTATTACATAAGGCTAGGGGTCATGTTCCAGCGTTAGAGTAGATGCGCTGGGACCTTTCCTCATCACCTCATCATACTTTTTAAATAACCACTGTAAGGCAAATATTTGCTTGGCCTATATAATTTTTTAAATTTCTTCCACATTAAACTAGAACATAAATGTTGAATTTCTGGTAAAAAGTTACTGGGCTAAATATGAACTAACTGCTGAATTCCCTGAATGATATTTGGTTTTTGTTAGGTGACCTCTTACCTTCTGTAGTTTGGTGACTTTACACTTACAGATATTTTCATGAGAACATTTGTTCTTAGAATACATAATACCAGCTCCCTGCTGTTATGTTGATTCCTTATTTGCGTTGTGTTAGGCTGACACAGGGTGTAAAAATTCTGATTGATAGACTGGAATCGGAAAGCAAAAGATGTGAAAGCTTTTTTTGTGATGGTGGATTTTCTTGTCTTGACCTTTTGTATTTTATGCAGCATGAACTTTTCTTCTGGCAATTGTTTACAAAATATGTCCCATTGCGGACCACAGGGTTTCTTTTGCAGCAGTATTGGTACAATATGTATACGGTGTGTGTGCTATGCTGTTGTGGTTCACCTTTGCTCATGTCGCGTAAGGGATAGAAGTGTTGCCATCTCTTTGTACTGTTCAATCTTGTGGCTAGAGAAGTTTCTTGCTTTTTGGGTTACAGGCAGTAGCACGTTCTTTAAGTCTTCTAGAGTTTTACTGGCAGAATTTTATCTTTCTGCTAGAAAACTCAAGTATTTAGGAAAAATACATATGTATTTGGGCATATATGTAATTTTCTATATAAAACATCCGTTAAACACAGAGTGGTGTCCTTGAAGTTTCATGGATTAATTGCCAGTGTTGTTCAGCAAACAGTGGATGCTGTGGTTTTTCTCTGCCTGGAAGACTTCTGCATTCTAGGAAAACTTTCCTAAAAGCAAATCCTCTGCTGTGTATCTCCTCAAGCACAAAAAAGTAAAGGTGCAGGTACATCTCTTGGGTAAAACAGTAGCGCAGACCTTGCATCAGAAGGCCCAGGAATCTGTGCAACAAGATACAACTGCCTGTCGGAAACCTACAGAAGTGGTTAAAGCTTTTTATGTGGGAACCTCTCAGTGTTTAACTCTGGCAAGAAAATGTTTTCTGATGAGGTAACAGTTTAAGAATTAGTTATATGGAGAACATCTGCACACCTACAGTGTTTATGCCACTGACTGCTCTCTGTAGAGGTGTGTTTGCATTACATTTCTGTCAGCCTGGTTGTTAGGTACTGAGCTTCTTGAGCTGGAGTTACTGTTTCTAATGCCAGAAACCCCCCAAATTTATCTTTTTTTTTTTTTTTTTTTTTTTTTTTTTCACGCCCTTCTCAGGACCTCTCTCATAGATACATTGTTACTGAACTTGTTTCTTTAGTTACCATTTCCCCTCTATAATACTGAGAAACACAGTGCTGCTTGGAATGTTAGGAGAGGGATGTGAGGATCAGCCCTGCTGTGTTTCCAGGTTTTGGAGCAGCCACTGGCTCTGGCAAGACTCTTGATACCAAAAGGCTGTTATGGAAGTTAGCAGCTGAATAGCTACTCTTTGCCCCTCCTTGGTATCATAGAGCTTCCTTAGTGATACCTGCAGTCCCACTGTCAGTGATAAGTAAAGTTTTTGCTGTTGTTGACTGCCTCACCACTGTAAGAGGATAGCTGGAGTTCACAAATCCTGAACATAAACTCCCACTGAGATCATCAGTACCATCCCTAATTTTTTGTGTAAATGAGTAGCCCATGACTGTGATTGCAGATGTCATGTTACAAATCATGGTTTTGGCATGTGGCTTTTATGTAATTATTGCTAGCCCTCTCTTACAAGGTCCATAGACTATTGGGACAAGTGTTACTGTCTCGTAACCATCAGTCACTTAATCTGTCTCATAGCCTCTCTCTAGCTTATTGGCTTCCTTGAGAAAGAAAACTTAGATGAGATCATGATCCACTTTATCAACACTCCTGATGAAAAGTAAAGACCCAAAGTTATTTTATGCTGTAGGTCCTTTTTCTCTGCAAGCTTGTAGATGAGGCCCCCTGACAGTTCCTGGCATGGATATAGAATTTTTCTTCCTAGTGTTGGAAAATAAGCTGTTAACAAAAATGAATTTACAAGAGAAAACCTTGAAATAGGTGGGTTTTTCCTTTGAATGAATACAGTGGTCACTCAGTATTCACCCTGACTACACCTTTCGCGTTTTCCTCCTAAATGCCATCTGCTGCAGAAATTCTGTCGTTCAAGAAAGCAGTATTGTTCAGCACAAAGATAAATGAAGTGGTGCCCAGTCAAACTGATATCACAGATGGAGGTGAGAGCAAGTTTTGCTGCATTGGTGAGAACTATATCTTTTGGTTATGTCACACAGACTTGCATACCTAGGTGATTCTAGACTGTAATTTTCCCATTCTAGAGCAGTTCTGTCATATTCTCCAGGCAAACTGGCCTGGATATGTCTGTCATGGTTTTCCTAATAAGTAGTCTCATGTTTGAACTTTTTGGGAGGAACGTTCAAATATCAGCAGCGAAATGCACTTCATGTTTTCTTTACTATCTAGAATTAAAATAGCATGTCTGTAGGAAGAGTTGGTGAATGTGCATGAGAGTAACTGTCAGTCCCAAAGGATAGTTTGGAAATTTGTCAATATACTGAAGTTCAAGGAAAACTCTTCTCCAGACCAGGATTATATTGATGAGTGAATGTTTGGAATGTTGGAGCGTTGTTTGAATAATCCATAACTTTTTGATAAGAGCCTACTGTGCACTTGATTTTCAGTCTCACCAATTCTCAGAAATCTTTACAAAGGCAAGACTTAGCCTTATCTTGTTTGCCCCGCCCCCCCCCCTTCTAATTTCCGGTTCCTAACCTGTGTTTATGGATTCTTTATCTCAGAACAGAGATCTTTTGACTAGACCCAAGAGCTGTATTGCTTGTTCCTTAAGCATAAGGTGGTCCTGTTTGTCAGAGGATTGCAGTATTGTGTCAGTAGCTGAGCATATTCTTTCCTTGATACAGTGCTGATTGCTCATACTGTTAGAAATGTTGACACCTGGTATCCTAGATTATTTTGTTGAGTTATTAAAGACTGGGAGATGTGGCTGAGGTTCACAAAATCATGAAGGCAGTGAAAAGATAAATGCGGAATTGTAATTCTACAAATTCTGCAGCACTAGAACCATGGTGTGGATAATGGACTTGAGAGGATATACATTTCAAATTAATGAGAGCTTCCCCCCCTCCTCCGGCCTCCAGCTCCCTTCCGGAGTGGTGATCTTCTGGAGTGTGTTGCTTTTAGAGCTTCTGGAGACAGGGTACTAGCCAGTTGAAACAGTGATTGGGTAAACTGACGGAAAAACAGTTTCACAAGCAGGTGCTAGCAGATAGCGGGCATTTCTGACATCCTAAATAGAAGGACTATCGATGCTGGGAGAGTGTGAGGGCAGTAGCCTACAGATAGTGGCCAGGTTTGTGTTCTGTGTGTAAATGGTATCTCTCCTGCCACTGTTAGCAGAATACTGGGCTAGATGGACCACGGTTCTGACCCAGTGGGGCATTTCTTATGTCTTCTCTGAGATTCTCCTGCTAGTGCATTATCACAATCTAATACTGCCCTTCCTGTGCCAGTTTTTTGAATGAGTAGTATCACATTTTCTTCTGTATTTGTCTGTGAAAGTCATAGTCTTGACTCTGCTTCTTCATTACAAAGGTGACTGATATGAACCCTTCCATGTCAGATTCACTCTACATGGTTTCGTTCCAAAGAGCACATCCTGGATCCCACTTTTAATCATGAATTTTTAATTACACTCAAATACTATGTCATTAATTATTTCAAAACTTCAGGTTGGGAATAAAGGTATCATTCCATATCCTGGACTTGAATCTGCAAGGGATGAATCTCCCACTGTGGCACTCAAAATTGTCATGTAGTACCTGAACCTTCTTTACTTGTTTTTGTGTTTGGCAGTTGTACTTTTCTTACCACTGCTTTCAAATGTACATTATTCATTGAACATCTGCTCAGAGAAGGAATGAAGTTACTGATCTTTCTTACAGTAACTGGAGGCTTTTGTGTGTTCCTAACTTACACATCTCATCCTCTTGTCTTAAAAATCTGGCATGCACGAAGCTATAGTTGAAAGGAAACTAAAACGTAATAAGTATATTCTGTCTCATTGTCAAGCATGAAGAACGACAATGAGTATATGTGTTGCTTTTACCACAGGCATCTCATCTTAGCATTACCTCAATATTGATAGGTAATGTATATAATGTGTGTGTACCTACTGTGTAAAGTGTCAAGTGTTGTGTTTACAAACTCTTAAGGTAGGTAGCCTTTCCTTGAGAAAGGCCGCTGCACATGCACAATGTATGTGTGCAGAATCTAATAATACATAATTTAATCTTACATAGCTTCAAAATATATAATGTGTTAAGGCTGAAACTATTAAAGCCTCATCTGAATGTAGTAAAACAGGAATAGTCAAAGGAATACTGTATGCACTTGGACTGCTTTTTTGTAGCATAGACTTGTATTCAGACACTATAGATAGTGGTGTGGCAGGAAATGTGAAGTAGATTTTAATTAAGAAAAGTCTGTTTGTTTTTGGTTTTTTCCGAGGAACACTGTAGAAGAAAATTATTTACCCTCCTAAAATATCTTCAATCATTACTTCTAGTAAATGGCATTTCACTGTTTGCATCTAATTCCTTTTTCCCTCCTGTCCCAGAGTTCCAACCAGGAGTGCCATGGAAAGGTATACAAAACATTGACCCTGAATCTGACCCCTATGTGACCCCTGGAAGTGTGCTGGGGGGGACAGCCACATCTCCCATTGTAGATACTGACCACCAACTTCTGCGGGACAACACCACAGGTAAAGCAATGAACAACTGGTGTGTGGTTATTTAAGTCATTCTGATATTCAAGGATATTCTGATGTTCCTGTCGTGACAGGGTAACAGTCTATTGCATTTGACTAAGAAGGAAACCTATGTGCCTTTGCCCTGTGGCTGTGTATCGCATGAAAGCTTGACATTGGTACAAGTTGTGGCTCCTTTGAGGTTTAACAATATGATAGAAACTCTATGAAATTGGCCTACTGTTCTTTCTCTCTCCTTTTCCCTTTGATAGGGTCTAATTCTTCCCTCAACACCTCGCTGCCTTCACCTGGTGCCTGGCCCTACAGTGCCTCTGACAATTCCTTCACCAACGTTCATAGCACTTCAGGTATGCGGGCTCCAAAAATTACCTGGACAAAGCATTTTCCACTTATTCACTAGTTCCTCATTCTTCTTCCACTTCGAATATTTCATCTTTCAGTAATTTCTGAGGAACTCAGAGTTTGAGTGGCTGATCAGAGAGTTTTCCTCCTGATGATAAAATACTTTGTAGTTGCTTTAAAAACTAGACTAAGATCCTCTGCCCTTCTTCCCACCCCCAATACAAAATTCTCAAGTTATGCAAGTTAAAGAATAGGGTATCAGTGAGCAGCAGATGCAAAAGGAAAAAAGAAAAAAAGAAAACCCACATGCACAATCTGTTGACATGTTGTAAAGGTTTGGGGGACTGTCAGTTTCTTGAACGTACTTGCCTCCTGTATGTGTGAGTTAAGGAATTAGAGTAATAAGGTGATTTACTCATTTTAACTTTAGAATATTGGAGTATTGTGAAAAGAACATTTTTGCCTTACCTTTTATAGCAGTTGTCATTCCCTGAAACCTGGAGAGAGAGGGGGGACCTTCAGTCCTCTGGCTTTTAATGATTGGCCTGTAAATAGTCGTTTAGATATCTGCCTCAGATCCTTGGTAAGGTCTCCAAAGCTTTCTTGTGAAAAGTGGTTTCTTCACATGCTTATGAGTAAGATGCTGAAAATACTTGCTCCAGACAAACGATTTGGATTTTGAACTTCTTACAAATGCTATAATTTTGAGACATCATTGTCTCGACAACTACTTAAAACTGTAGAATTGTGTGTAAATAGCGAAGTGACAAACAGAGCTGAGAGCTGCAACTGGCCCAAATTTGGGTTTTGCATTTACTGAATAAAAGCTGTGTTCATCTTACCTTGGCATTTTTACAAAATATATTGAAAATCCTATTTAGCCTGCTAGAATAAGTGTTCCTACTGCCAGTTTGTGGGGTGACTTTGGTTTGAAGCAATATCTGTATATGCAACATTTCAGTGACATTACAGATGTCTGTTCATAGCTTGGGGAAAGGAGGGGCGCATATCACCTTCTTACTTCTGCTTAGTTTTTGCCTAGCACATAAGAAAGACCCAAGAGATAAAATGTGATTGAAGTCATCGTTGAATTGAGGAAACTACACCACTGCCTGGCGCACATACCATCTTCTGCTCATCTTATTAAACTGTGCACCAGCATTTTACACCTGGAAGGCAGGTCATCTGTATTAGGCATTTAGAATTCACCTATCTGTAAAACAAGCTGAGTTTAGTGAAAGCAAGTTTTTAAGCATATACTTTCATAGGTTAGGGCTTGAAACTTGCTTGCTATTAACTCTGTCATGGAAATACAGTGATCCAACTGTAAAATGAAGCTTGCTTTTACTTGCTGAAAGCTTTATGGTCTTGATTATTTTGTGACACCCTGGCATACTGTAAACCTGGATTTTTACTTCTAGTTTTAAATAAGTAATTTACTACATTTTGTACATTTTGTTAGTGAATAGAGTTTAATACATATTGTGCGCGCACACACACACACACAAGTTCTAATAAAGATAATACATGATTATGGTAATTCACAGTACAAGCGCCTTTGCCTCCAGATCGCCCCGTCTGCATTTGCTGGTTCTCGTTACAGAACAAGGAAAAAAAAAGAAATTACTTCAGCAGTTTTTACTTCTGTTTATTTGTTTTGTTGTTTGGGGTTTTTTTGCTGGGTGATCAACATTCCTTGGTGTCAGAACATGTGAGAGAATTTGTGATCTGCCTTTTTAAGGAAAACTGGTTCAGGAAGAGCTCCCAAAAATTCATGACTAATAGTGATGGTTTTAGGAGTGTGTTAGTTTTTCTCTTTTATTGGACTTTTATATAAAGGTTTTTTGAAATGCATTAGGGATATCCACTTTTGATCTTAACTTCTCCTTGTAGGCATTTAAAAAAAAAAAAAAGTGCTACAAGATTTCTTAGAAGTCCAGCTGTCACACAGCTAAATGGCTGCCTTTTATGTGTTACTGTTGCATCAACACTCTATGAATTTTGTGATTCATGAGAAAGCTTTGGTCTTACAGGAGGACATCTTTAGGAGGTAATATTAGCTTAGCAGACCAAGAGTGGTGAATATTCATTTCAGTTCTCTGAAAGTTTTTGGCCCAAAAACATTGTTTCATTAAAGATCAATAGTGCCCAAATTTGTAAGAAATTCTCAGGTTCTCAAATGAAATGCAGTGTGGACATGAAAGTTGCTGTTCATCTTAGTGATTGAACATACTGCGACTGGTTGCATTGTCATAAATTATCTAGGGAAATTTTTGTCAGTGTATGTAAAATAAGCAAAGATGATCTTAGATGTAGCATGGCTGGGGTGTGGGGGAGGGGGTATGGCAAATTAACCATCGTATGGTTCTATGCTTTCTGCTTGTCTCCAATACAAATGTAGTGGAAGGGTTTACATTGATAGTACCGTCCAAGTCTAGTTGACTCTCATAAGTTTCTCTAATACAATTTACTTAATCTTCTAGCAAAATTCAGTGATTACAAATCAACATGGTCCCCGGATCCCATAGGACACAATCCCACTCATCTCTCCAACAAGATGTGGAAAAACCATATTTCCTCAAGAAACACTACAGGGCTGCCCCGCCCACCTCCTGGCCTGACCAACCCCAAACCATCATCTCCATGGAACAGCACAGCACCCCGATCGGTCAGGGGCTGGGGGGCACAGGACTCAAGGCTTGCCTCTGGTGAGAAGAATCAACTGATAGCACCATTGATCAGACCTGAGGAGTGTACGTTTTACAGCACTAATGGTTTGGAGGAGAGAAAGTTGCAGTTGTCTGGTAAAAGGAAAAAAAAAGTTCCTTCTTAAAATGGAAATTTGCTGTCAGTAATTAGGGTGAGGGGTGGGTGGGGTTGGTGTGTGGAATCCCAGGTCCTGCTGCAGGGAATAAGTGAAGAGGACTGAGACCTGCCAGGAGGGAATACCTACTGCATGGGGCCTTTCAAGACTAGATGCTTTCTCTGGGTGGGAAACTCCTCGAAGATAAATTCTAGTTTAAAAAGTGACTCTTGATGTGAAATGTGAGGAAAGATGTGTGGTTTTAGGACTGAAGATTAGGCTTTCATGTGTTAGCAGGGCTGATAATGCTGAATTTGAGATTGAAAGACTTGACTGTAAAGAAAAATGGTTTTGTTTATATCAAATGTGTCCTGATTGCTGTGTCTTCTAATTAGCAGCATCTACTTGGAGTGATGGTGGCTCAGTTCGTCCTAGCTACTGGCTGGTTCTTCACAATCTCACTCCACAGGTATTTTTTGTTGTTGTCTCTGGGAACTTCTTTGCTTTACCAAGATACAGATTTGTGGATTCTTCAGTTATTTCTTTTCGAATAAAATCTAACAAAATCAGATTTGTCAGCATACCTAAGGTGTGTTTCTACTCAGCTGGGCTACACTCTGATGGATTTTTCTATTGTAATCTCTAACTTTAACATGTTCTTTTTTTGCTACATGACAGTCATAACCTTTCATTACCTACAGTTTAAAAAAAAAAATATTGGAACAGGAAGATTTTTTTTTTTAGAAGTGAGGATAAGTTGCATGACTGTAATGTGTAATGGCTTATAGCTGTAAAAGAGACTGTTCTTTGGGATGTTGACAATAAGAAAGCTGATGTAACTGCCAGTTTTTGCATTGGTGTTTCCATAGTGAAACCACAGAATGTTTCCAGCACTTCTGCCAAAACCAGTCTAGTTAGGTTATTCCTGCAAGTATTCTCAGAGCTTGCTTCCATTCAAAACGAGTTCTGTGAAGATCCTAGTTTCAGCAGTCCCAATTAGTTTGTATTTAAGGCTTTGGAAAAGCCTGTGTGATTATCATCAGCACCCTTGAGGTCTAGACAAGGAATCCCCCATTCAACAGGATAATTTACCATGCTTCTATTACAGTCTTAAGAAAAAAATCAATGTGAAAGGAAAAACTAAGGTGGTCTTCAGATCACCCAAAATGGCAAACTGTGCTCCTTTCATAGGAAAAAAATGTTTTCCTTGATGTGAAAGAAGCAGCAGTTGTATGATGAAGCAGCACAGTTCTAAGTCCCCCTTGTGCAAGGTAGTTTCATACTGCTTTAGGAATCATTTAATGGAAAAAGAATATATTTTGGAGGCATTTAGTAGAAAAGAGAAAGAAGCCGATTATAATTCTCTTCCGTAACAAATCCTCCATTTGTTGTGGGTCAGGACATTACAGAGAAGGAAGCTTGAAGGTTAAGGTGGATTCAGGGACAGTTACCTTCAAGTTTCTGTATTTTAACTTTGTCCATATTTATACCCACACACAACTTCCTTTTCCCTCATTTGAAGCTGTATTCTATAATAGAGGGGAAAAGGAGAAGGAAGAAAGTAGCACTTAAACATCTGCACATATGGATCCCATTCATGTGTGCATATTCCTGTGGCATACCAAGAATGGAATCTGTCTGTTCAGAACACCTTGGAGACCAGTAGTTACTGGAGGTAAGAAACAAGCTGTTACTGCTACAGAAGGAATGCAGGCAACAATTGCTGTGAAAACATTAGTTCAGGAGGAACGAACATTGCTGGGTTTGGCAGAAAAGATCACTGGCTTTTTCTGTGACTTACTGTTTCAAAAACCACAAAGAAAAAAAAAAGGGCCAAAATAAATTCTAAAGCCTTCATTGTAGAGGTGATATTTCCAGTTTTGCAAAGAACTTTTAGATAATTGGTTGATCTAAATTCTGTTGAAATCAAGAGTGCTGGAGACTAAGACATTCTGATCCCTTTGGTACAAAGCCTGATGGCTGAAGGTAGCAAGAAGTGAAGTTGTATATAATTACTGGAAAACCTGCCAACATAAAGATAGTGACAATGTAAGAAACCCAATGAGATGGGGAAAACTGGACTCGAACTATAAGTGAGCAGGAAAGATAAGTCAGATTATTCCATAAAGCAAAGTGGTTGTAAATGTTGAGAAGTCAAGGCAGACTGATTATGTTTAAAAATTAAATTCTGTCACCTTTGCTTACTTCTCACTGTTTTCCTTTCTAAGCACAGATTATCTTTTAATTACTGAGACAAAGTTAGGATTGAAGTACATCTGGAGAAGTAAGAAAACTTCTGTTTTATCCTGGCTGTTTTTCCTCAGATTGATGGGTCAACCTTGAGGACGATCTGCATGCAGCATGGCCCACTGCTGACATTCCATCTGAACCTGACCCAGGGCACCGCCCTTATCCGATATAACACCAAACAGGAGGCGGCCAAGGCCCAGACTGCACTGCACATGTAAGCAGTCCCCTTGCCTGTTCTTTGTTACTGCATTAGTCATGAACACCAAATGTCCGTTTGGTGCTATGCTTTGGAAACTCATTTCAAGTATCATGGTTGGAAAAGAATTTTTCATTCGTTGGCAGAGGAAGATGGGAAACAAAGATGGGTGCAAATAGGATGGAATTGTGACCAGTATGCACTCTGCTGTATGATTTTAGCCATTTTATAAAAGCTTGTGAATTGTTTCAGAGGAAAGTCATTCCTATATGCATAACCTGCAGATCTTAGGTTCTTAAGCTTTTTGAAACTGACTGTGGCTCTGGTATGTTTTGAAAACATGAGAGGTTTTGAGACAAAAATCTTAGATGTAGGAGAGTGGTGGTGTGAGCCCTTAAACTCAGGGAAAAGTTCTGAAGTATGCTATTCTTATGAATTTCAGAGGCTTTTAACCTGTTCTTCGTCTGTTTTGTTTGAAAGGTGGCATATGTGCATTTACCATTTTAGCTGCACTATATGGCACTTCTGCTGCTCTTGGTGTTAACATTCAGGACCTTAGTTTAAATTTAGAAAGGTGTATTGCAGGCATAATAACTGAATGTTGGGGGGAGGGGCTTGGTTGATTTGGTTTGATCCCCCCTCACACCCCCACCCCC
>KL270971.1:1159-13513 GCA_000699545.1 Podiceps cristatus
CCTGCTGAAGTGTTCAGATAGCTGGTAGAGGTGAACATGACCTATTTCACCTCACACAGCAGCACGTTCTGCTCTTTTCATTTGATTGAACTAGAATGGCTTTCTTTCTGACAAAATTAGCACATGAGTGAGTTGCCCTGCCAGAAGATCAGCAGGGCTGGGACCTGTAGTGCTGAAGAGTAGCTGGAGAGTCTCTTGCCTCAGTGCAGCTGGCACCAGAACAGTGCGTCCAGAGGCCATTCCCAGAGTGAAAAACAACCACCATGGCCACCTTAGGTCTGTAATTCTTGTGTGGGCATTAAGACTTCCATTCTTCTTTAGGTTGAAATAGGCCAGGCTACAAAGCTTTTTCTCTGTGAATAATGGAAAAATCTTCATTTGTCTTTCCTGGGCACATGGATTAAAACGAGGGAAGAATTTGGAGGGCTATCAGCAGATGGATGGTACTAGCTGATATTTCTTATATTCAGTAGTCATAGCACCATCTGGCAAATGATGTAGCTGCCATTGTAGCATCCAGTCTTTATAGGCTGGCCAGTAGAGTACAGCTTTGGGTCATGCTTGAGTTGGAATTGGCATAGCTGCAGCAAAGATGAATTGTTGCAGGAAAATGGAAACCTTGTGGTTACATGCTCAATAACAGAGGAATAAAACTCATCTTCTGTCTGTTCTTGGCATCCAATGAACAATTCACTGAATTTCTCTAGTCTGTCTCCTCAGCTAGTGGGAATCATTGAGTGATCCAGAAGAGCTATGCTGCTTTATACACAGTGTATGGATCTTTCCCCTACTAGCCCCTTCATATTCTCTTTGCATAGTGGAGATTAATTAATACATATCTTAAACTTTCTGAGAATTTTGCATGCAAGATGTTGAAACATATTAAAATAGCCTTATAAAATTAAATTTTCTGATATCACTCTCTCCAAAACCTAGACTTGATGCATTCCCTTACTTTTGTTCTGGAAATAGGCTCACATTCTCCAGAAAAAGATGAAGCTAGAATAATTATAATGTATTTGATTGCTATAAGAGAAACTCCTTAAAAGACCCAGCAAAGGTTTAAAGAGTGAGGATAGATATACACAAAAATATTGAAAGATAAAAGACTGACAGCTGTGACAGGTCAAGGGGTAATGGTTTTAAACTAAAACAGGGTAAGTCTAGACTGGATATAAGGAAGAAATTCTTCACGATGAGGGTGGTGAAACACTGGAATGGGTTGCCCAGAGAGGTGGTGGAGGCCCCATCCCTGGAAAAATTCAAGACGAGGTTGGACGGGGCTCTGAGCAACCTGATCTGGGTAATGGTGTCCCTGCTCACTGCAGAGGGGTTGGACTAGATGGGCTCTGGGGGTCCCTTCCAACCCAAAACATTCTATGGTTCTATGATTCTATGGTAAACATTTTAATTGACAAATTCTGATTTCCTGTAAATAAATGGCATACAGTTCCAGAATATGTAGTAAGAGACTAGAAACATTTTCTTGGTGTGACAGTCACACAAATCTTTTTAA
Organism: Podiceps cristatus; assembly: GCA_000699545.1. Classification (NCBI taxonomy): domain Eukaryota; kingdom Metazoa; phylum Chordata; class Aves; order Podicipediformes; family Podicipedidae; genus Podiceps; species Podiceps cristatus. Next base: position 2,676 of record KL270971.1, read on the forward strand.
TGACATTGAGAGCAATTCTAGCATAGTTATCTGTAGGAACTCATGCACTAGTAAATTGTGTTTTATAATGTGTTATTGTTTCATGTATAAGGTTAAGGTTAAAGATCTAACCATGACCTTTCCTTTCACCTTCCAACAAAGTGCCTAAGTTAAGTACTTTCATTGTAAACTATATCAGACATCCAATAAAACGTCACTGGCTGAACAGTTTGCTAAATCAAATGTTAATACCAGCTCATATTATAACTAGAAGTAGAATGCCAGATGAATAGCACTAAAATTATTAACAGAAAGATCATCTATATTCTTATGGATGGGTTGTCACACAGTGATTTCTACTCTTATATGTATATGGAAGCAGGGACAGTGTAGTGTGTTGACCCTGGCTGGATGCCAGGTGCCCACCGAAGCTACTCTATCACTCCCCTCTTCAACTGGATGGGAGTAGAGATAAGAACAGGGAGATCACTCACCAGTTACCATCACGGGCAAACCAGACTTGACTTGGGGAATTCAGTTAATTTAATTTATTATCAATCAAAATTAGAGTAGGATAACGAGAAAATAAATCAGAATCTTAAAAACCCTTTCCCCCCAACCCTCGCATCTTCCTGGGCTCAACTTCACTCCTGTTTTCTCTATGTCCTTTCCCTGAGTGGCACAGGAGGACAGGGAATGGAGGTTTCTATCAGTTCATAACACATTTTTTCTGCCACTCCTTCCTCTGCAAGTGGAAGACTCCTCACACTCTGCCCCTGCTCCAGCGCGGGGTTCCTCCCATGGGAGACAGTCCTCCACAGACTTCTCAAACGTGAGTCCTTCCCACGGGCTACAGTTCTTCACAATTTTTCAATAGTTCAAGGGGGCCTATAAGAAAGATGGGGACAAACTTTTTAGAAGGGCCTGCTGTGATAGGACAAGAGGTAAAGGTTTTAAACTATCAGAGGGGAGATTCAGAGTAGACATAAGGAAGAACAAGGCAGATGGAACACCTCTCCTATGAAGACAGGCTGAGAGAGCTGGGGTTGTTCAGAGGTGGTAGATGCCCCATCCCTGGAGGCATTCAAGGTCAGGTTGGATGGGGCTCCAAGAACCTGATCTAGTAGTAGTTGTCCCTGCTCACTGCAGTGAGAGGGGGGGAACTACGTGACCTTTAAAGGTCCTTTCCAACTCAAACTATTCTATTCTATTCTATTCTATTCTATTCTATTCTATTCTATTCTATATTGTAGTGCTGCAAAAAAGGGACAACACAGGCCTCCAGTAACTTCAGTGGATAAAATTTAAAAGGAAATAGAAATTTTTGACAAGAGGGCTATTTTTCTAAATTGTCTGTATTTACTAGAATATGTCTACACAAACTATTGAATATATAGGAAATAATATGGTCTAGAATACTGCGTAGAATAGACTATCTTAATGCATGATCACAAAGGTCATGGGCTTTTCTCTTCGTTTTTTTGAAACTGGTACAACCAGGAGTTGCTATTGCCATCAATAATTTTAACATTTTAATCCATAAAATGCTAATATTCTACTGCCAACAACTGATAGCCTAAAGTGGATCATAATGAACAGGCAGGAGAGCCAATATTTATCAGCCAGGATGGGTATGATGGAACATTTCCTAATAGAATCATAGAATCATAGAACAAAAAATAATAAACAATAATAGACAGTTAATAAGAAATAAAAATCAATATGCTGTCAAATAGGAACCCAGTGCAATGCAGCCAGGTTGAAAAAAATGAGGTTTTTTTTTTTTTTTTTTTTTTTTTAATCTGAGTTACGTACCTAAGCCATTGCATTCCAAATGAGTTACAATTTATGGCCAGCATTCTGGGAGACGCCTATAAATACAGAATTGTAATAATCCTGTCTGGACAGTAAAATCCATAGATCATGAGTGTGCTGCTTTTGTGACCATTTAAATGCAGGCTATTGAAGATACTCATTTTGAGATAAAACCCCCTTTTTTTCAATAACTAGAATAAGGCTGGTAGGACAGTGTTCATAATTCATAGCCTCCTACACTCATGTGCCCATTCTCCTAAATGGAAATTTAGACAGAGTCATATAACAGCACTGACTAAAGTAACCCACAGATTATTGCCATCCTGTTCATGCCAATAAGAAATAAAAGTGATCTGGTAAAATCTAGATGAACTCTATTAAGTGTTTTGATCCTTATATAAAATGATAGTTTCTCTCACAAATACAAAACTTTTTCTAGATTTCAGGATTTTTTAAGCAAGCTTTTAAATAGATGAAAAGGGTGCAATGAAAGGGTGTGGCTTTTTTTGTTTTGTTTGGGTATGGTGGTGTGGTGATTTTTTGTTTGTTGTTTTGGTTTGGTTTGTTTTGTTTTTCCTGACAAAATTCTTTCATGTGCAGAAAAATCATGGAATAGGTTCTCTGGAAACATCTTTTTTTGGTTTTTAATTTGTTGCCCCCTGAAGTTAAAGGAAATAACACATAATGGTTTTCTTGAAGACTTGTAGTACAGAAAAACCTTTCATAACAGTTTTCCAGTTAGGCAAGTAGAAGAAATATATATCAAGAATCACTAAGGGAAAAAACCAATTTTGTCCCTCATCTCCTGTCTTTCCTAGTATTTCACATGTTCTCACTGAAAAAAAAAACCAAAAAACCCAAAAAAAACCAAAAAAACCAAAACCCAAATAAGCAAACCAAACTTTCCCAGTGGGATTGTTCCACATGAGCTTTCTTCTTGTACATATTCCCACAGGAAACATTTCAGCTGCTATGACTGGCCTCACTGGACCTGTGAATCCACAAATCAAAGGCCAATTTTCTTTCAAGAAATATTGCAGGGACAAGACAATATATATGCTCATTAAGTTTTAAGCCTTTTTCTGGTGGAAGTATCAAGACTGAAAGAATCTTCCTGTGTCATTATCATATTGAAAAACTTTAGGTTTCTCTGTGCTTTTTGACTCATGTGGCTATAAGTCCAAACTCTGCAGAATTTTGTCCTGACATTACAGTGCTTCCTCCCCCAAAATAGTGCAGTGATACAGGGTGGAGAGCATTTTCCCAGTCCCATATATTTTAAATTCACTACATTCTTTTCAATCCTCCCATGAACCTGAGGTGGTTTGGTCAAGGGGATATGCTTTTTAGTCCTCATAAGGTGTTGAGAAGAAAAGTGAGTGTAATGTAACTACATCTGATGAGCAAGTTCGTTACAAGAATCATCTAATTAAACAGGAACACCACCACAGGTCTTAAACAGAAAGATACTCTATTTACTATTTGTAAATGCCAAGTGGCAGTTTTTACAAACAAATGTACAATTCAGAATAGGTTTTTAGTTGGAGTATGTATTTCCGTCTCTCTCTCTCTATATATATATATATCTGTTCAATAGTGTCTGTTTTGTAAATGTTTGTCTTAATTAGGTGATACTACCCTCATATTGGCAAAGAAAGGAAACCACTAAGGTTGCTAAATACTATGATACTAGAGATTACCTTATTGCAAGTGCTTATATTGAATGTATTACAAATAAGTTATTCTAATCATTTGATCTGTGTACCTCTCAGGCGCCCGTGCAATGTAAGATGATTATTATAAATACAGAATAAAAATGTAAGTAATCTACATATGTTAGTGACATGCTGCTGTACTAGTAATGGAAAAAGGTACCATTATCTAACTGATCTTAACTCTAATGAGAAAAAGTGTAAATGATAAACACAAGGAGTCAGAAATTCATTGAGTGTAGTACTTTTAAAAGTCCATTTCCTTAATGGACTCAACAGACTGAGGTGCTTAGAATCCCTAAATATCTACAAAATTCAAGATTTCATTAAATATAGCCATTAGCAATAAACAAGAACATCAGGTTATATTTGACTAGAGGTTGGTTCAAGGTGTGGAAATTGGAAATGGAACAAAATATCATCAGTTTCAGGTTCTGTGACCTTGCGTTTTTCCTCTCTCTCTGCCTCCCCCACTTCTCTTCCTCTTTTTCTTTTCCTTGTTTTCTTTCTTTTCAGATGCTATTACTTTGATTTAGGTTCCACAAAACTTCATGGAGGTCTTGAGCTCTTCTGGTGATTTATCCTGTCAGCTATACTAACTGTGTCTTATTAACAGAAACAAAGAAGTAATAAAGTCAGAGAAGACAGGCACTGACTGTCCTGGTTTTGCTTGGGGTAGAGTTAATTTTCTTACTAATAGCTGTTATAGTGCTGTGTTGTGGATTTAGTATGAGCATAATGTTGATAACGCACTGATATATTTAGTTGTTGCTAAGTAGTGCTTAGACTAAGTCAAGGACTTTTCAGCTTTCCCTGCTCTGCCAGCGGGAGCTGCACAAGGAGCTGGGAGGGGGCACAGCCAGGACGGCTGCCCCAGGCTGGCCTAAGGGAGATTCCCTACCATATAATGTCATGCTCAGTATATAAAATTTGAGTTAGCCAGGGGGTTGGGCTATCGATCACCAGGTGGTGAGCAATTGTTGCATTGTACATAACTAATTTTTATGAATTTTTTTATCATTATTATTATTATTATTCTTTCTCCCGTCCCACCTAGGGGAAGAGGGGAGGCAAGCGAGTGGCTGCGTGGTGCTTAGTTGCTGGTTGGGGCTAAACCACAACACCGGCAAAAGCAAAACAGTGTAAGGTTTATATGCATAGTTTATATATCTGTTTATTACCAAGAAGATGATACAAATCAAGGAAAGATTCATTGTATAGGGAATTGAGACAGCATTTGGAGCCTCATTTATGTTTACTTTTTCTTGGATGTTGTCACCTTATGGCTGTATACCTCAGTCTCTGCACTCTGTACGTGTAATGAGTCTTCAGACTTCCCTTTCCTAAGAATTACTTGGAATTCTGTTTTAAAAAGCTCACTGTAACAGCCAAGTGATATTTTCTGTATATTATGCCTAGTGTATTTTCTGAGTTCCATTTGCTAGAATAGCAATGATTTTAAAAAAAAAAAGAAAAAATATCTACTTATAGTTTTGGTAATGTGAAGTTAATCAGTTTTTTTTTGGTTTTTTTTGTTTTTTTTTTTTTTGGGGGGGGGGTTTTTTTTTTTTTTTAATCTTTTTATGAGGGAAAAAAGCCTTAAAATCCTTGAAATATCACATACAGGAAGACACAATACTGGAAGAGCATTGTACTATTCACTATTGCAATCTCCTGTTGCAAAGATCTGACTTTGTATGCTCAGTTCTGAAGTTCATATTCAGGGATGTTCAAATGTATACTTAAGCTCTGTAGAATCTGACAACTCTATTTATTTTCAAAAACAAAATGCCTTTTCCAAAACAGGTATATTTCCATTATAAAAAAGGTAGTATGGCAACTCTGTGAGAGATGGGTTATATCTAGGTCCATGCTGCTGAGAAAAATTCACTAAGAAGTTAAAGTGGGGAAAGATGTCTTTTGCAGAAGTTTATGCCTCAATTATAGAAGGCCATTCTTAACATACCAGTGAAAGAAAGAGTAACTTAATGTAGGGATGCTTGATATACCCTGTTGAGTTGCTTATTCCTTTTCAATGACTGCAGAGGGAGTCCAGGCAATTAGATGGCTGATGCAGATACCAGGTTTGAATACAGTGAACACTTCTTGAGTGCATAGTCTGAATGACTCCACTGGCTATACCAGGAGGGGAGACAGACTAGCCTCTTAAATTAGGTGTGGATGTGTTGATGCTGTTAGTGCCTTTCATATTCTAAGACAAATTCACTTCTGAATATGTTTTCGAGAAGCAGCTGAAGAGATATATATGTAAACTGACACAACTTTAGCCTGTTCTTAGAAGCTGGGACTCTCAGGCACATCTTTAGCTTTTTGAAGATATTTGCTGGTACCTAAGAAAAAAAAACCCTAGCAGCAGCTTTATTAGTTGTCATGGAGAACAGGTGGTCCATCTGAAGAGATTTGATGGAGATAGTTTGTTCTGTGGCTTGTACATTTGCATAGGTACAATGTGTTCATTAGAGAGGGAGAAGAAAGATTATTTAAAATAGATGTAAAAAATCACCTCTTTGATCACATTGAAAAAAAAGCTCCTTTTTGAGCTTCATTGAAAAACTGTCATCGTGTAAGAGTCAGCATCATTGCTCACGATTTTTTTTTCTGTGAAACAAATGGGTGCTCAGGTAATACAAACAATTTAGTTTAACATGTATGGCAGCTGGGTTCTTTAATAAAAACACAGTTGTATTTTAAAATATGATATTACAAAAAAAAAAAAAAAATTAGAACAAAGCATTGTGCCATGATCTTTCTCTATCAACCATCCTTCTGAAAGTTTCTTTTCAGAAATTGATTACTATGAGACATCACCCTCATTTTCAGATTAAATTGGGTGACATCAATCAACAAAACTTTCAGTAGAGTATGATATTAATCACAAGAAATAAAGGTGACAATCCAATCCCACATTATAGCTTCATTGTGTAAGATATTCAACATTTTCAAATTATACTGACACTAATGATAATAAAGCATGTTATACCTTTGACAGATGTGTTTAGTTCTTTTCAAGGCTGTAATTTTGTTTCAAGTGGTGTGTTTTCAGTATTTACAATGAATCTAAGAGATAAGATTGAACCAAAATGTGGAATACAAGAAAAAATTTGAATCTAGAATGCAAGTTAATGTAACAGGCCATTTGAAATTTTTTTATGTCTACCTATGCTATAGCTATCTGTATCTATATCATCTATATATCTATCTGTCTGTCTATCCATATTTGTAGTATTAAGGGCACAAAATGTTACAAATCAGACCCTAGGGCATAAATTCATAAAGTATTCCATTGAAGTTAGTTTTAATTTTGCTGTTAACTTCAGTGGAACAAGAGAGGAAACACTAAACGCAGACCTTATGCGGAAATGTAAAGTGTATTAGAACAGTGTTCTTTCCTAGGTAAAATCTCTTAACATTTTTTAAAACAAGTCGATTCCATTTTTCTTCTCATAACTACCTTTATCTATGTATGAGATGCAAAATATGATAATAAATCTTGGAATAGGCTATTACAGTTAAGTTGATATTGATCGCAAGGACTGAAATTGCTATATTACATGTTGTAAAACTTATTCATATCCCACAAAAATATTACATTAAAAGTATAATAAATTGCAATACTTTAATCACTTGGCAAATGATTTGACTCTTTCTGTTCAATTTATAGTATCATTTCAGTAGCACCTGCTTCATAAAATGTGCATATTACTGATACCACTCTGATGGCTTTTATAGAAACGTTATTGGAATAATTTATGCAATTGCTCTTTTTAACTAATCATTCTTTCTTTTTTTTTTCTCTTTCCCACTTTTACTTTTTCAAAATCTTTTATATTATCTTATCTTATTTCTCCTCATATTCACCATTATCACTTGTCAAGCTAATAAGTATCTTTTCTTCAGGTAACTTAATATTTCATTAGAAAAAAATCTTAGTTTTAATATTTCTACTATTTCTTTTAGTATAAATCTCACAAATATGTTTAACAGTATATGAGGGTCTCTGAGATTACACTATATCTTTTATTTTTAATTAAGTTTTTATTGAATTTTCCATTGTAAAGTAACAAACAAAGCATAAGCTGTGAATTATACATGAGCTAAAACATTTGGCATTAGTCAAATGGAAAAAGAGTTCATATTTTTCAATGTATATTTTTCTCCTAAAGATTACAGGTAGAATCTTGCCCTAAAAAAAAAAAAAAAAAAAAAAAAAAGGAAGAATTTTTCACGATTTGCATTTATAATCTTGATCTCACATCCATATTTTGAGGCATGAAGAGATAGGGCACCATGATATATGTAGAGCTGCATTCAAATTTGATCATGGCCTTCTAGAATAACTTCAGCAACATGAATACCATAAAAACCCTGGGGACCAGTTGAGATAAGATTATGCCAAAATCCATGGACCAAATACCAGACCCAGAAAGAACTGAAATCTGGCAGGAGAGTACGAGATACTCTCTTGATCACTCAACACAGGTTGCTCTTAAGAAAAGCAACAGAAAGCATATCTCATTTGGGCTGAAAATGGTATTTGTCTGAAACTATTTTGGTTGTCTGCCAAACAATATGAAGAATAATGAAATTTCTATGTATAATTTAAAATAATGCAACCTATTTAAATAAAAATAACATTTGAATATCCTTTTGTTCTTTCTTTTTCAACAATTTTTCCTTAGGGTTGGGTAGAGGACAGAGAGAAAGGAAAGAATGTGGTCAGGACATAACATTTTCGCTATAATTCTCACTCAAAACATCTTGTCTTTAGAAATGATTATCTAAAAACCTCAAGTGCATGACATGCACTAAAAGGGATTCCTTTCTATAAACATGCCCTATACAGTTCTGCCAAAAGTCAAAAAGAAGGAAATAAGTTCTTTTGTCCTGCCAGTGAGGCTTGATTTGCTCTGTTTAGAGGACAGCCAAGAAACTTCCAGTAATACATATTTCTTAATAAACCGATGCAGGACCTAAAGGGAGACACTCTTTTTATGCTGCTAAGAAAAAATGATTTCTACTGGAAACAGGGATTTTCAACTGAACTAAACCCCAAAACTTATGAAAGGGAGAGATTTCTTGAAAATGAGGACACATGATTGCACTCTTTAACAAGGAATTAGAAGTGTGATTTTGAGAAAGTGTAATTTTTGAAAAAATTGCCTCTATAATAATCAGTTGCTATTATTTAATGTGAGGGAGTTATACAGAGAAAGATTTTTTGGCCTACCTAATTCTTTTTGCTGACACCATCTAATTATATTTTTCACTATAACTATATGAGTACCTCAGGAGTGGTAATGCTCTTTGCCTTCACACGCACTCAGCTCTGTCACTGCATTTAATAACATAAAAGGAAAGAAGAAAACATACCAAGTAATTAAATCACACAAATTAGGCAGCCAAGATGGAATAATTGAATATTTCAATTAATCACAGGAAACAGATACCTCTCATGTTTATCCAGTGGTGGGAGAGACATGAAGGGGAATTTGAGGTTCACTAAAGGATATGGCTTTTACCATTTAGTCATTTAAAATAATAACCATTTAAGTGATTAATTCAGCATGAGATGCATATATTAAGAAAAAGCCTGATAGTTATAGTAATATCTTACACACATATGTCCATCTAGTACTAAACCCAGTTGCCATTTTAAATACATAAGCAGTTCCACTACAGCACTAGCTCTGTTTATATGTCTGAAAATGTTCACATGGATAAAAAGTTATCAAAAGGAGGCTGAAGGGTGTGAACTACACAACATTACAGTGATATGCTAGAATGACAATGTTATAGACACATTTTACTGAAATCTAAGTAGTAATATAATGCAGATATTTCAATTACTTTCCTCTCAAGACGAATACACCTGTATTGTACTGTTATCTACATGTTAATAGATAAAATTAAACAGTTATTATTAATGAATGGAAGAATATTGTTCTAAATACTACTGACTACTAAAATCTTGGCTTTACATAAAAAAGAAAAAAAAAATGTGATAACAAATTGTAGTAAAGCCTCAGCAGTTCTATTATTTTTAAGCAGAGCTGGAGTTAGAAAAAGATGGCAGGAATAGACCTAAAGTAGGCCTTCAAAACAGAAATAGTCAAAATTAAAAAAAAAAAAATAAATAAGGATATTAAGTCCCTGAGCAGTGATTCTTTAAAAGAGACAGTTACCAACAAAGAGTCTTCAGTATGGTCTTTCTCAAAAATAAGAGTTCACCAACAGCTAATGAAAAATTTTACTGGCAAAAATAATACATGAAGCTGGTAGGGAAAAAACAGCAAGTGAGGGAATATCAGAAAATGAAAGACAATTGCACATGTACAGAAAGAAGGAACTATTCCTAGCAGGGAGAACCAGTGTGAAAAAAAAGATGAGAATCTTCTAAAAATGAGAGAAGATGACAAAGGAATAGCACAAGAGAGCTCTGAACAAGCCGTTCCCATCACAGTTTATGAAAGAACGGAAAATGAGCCGAATTTTGGCTTGAATGTGTTCCGATGTCAGTGAATTTATCCAGATTTATACTGATGAAAATGAGATCAGCATCTGGTCCATCAAAAAAGGGAGGCTGTTTTCCCTCTTCTGTGATGGAAACAATAGCATTCCTGACAAAACATGAATTATCTGCATTAACAAGGCCACAATTTAAGAGTTTAACGGATTTGGGAAGTTATCTAGAATACGTCTCCCAATGTTAGCTAACCTTTTTTCCATAATTAGCACTATATATCTCTCTAACCACTTTTCTATCTGTGTTGAGGGATTAATTTTTTGCACGTAACACTATCTGGATGAGACTGTCTATATGTGCTAATAACCAGGTAAAAATAGAGCTATCCATGGGCTGGTTTTTCTTTCACACCTCTTTTGCCAGCATAGTTCCACTGGCATTAGTGACTTTAGAGTGGTTTTGATTTATAAGTATGCAGTGAGAAAATAATTGAGAATATACTTCCTTGAAATGAATTCTCAAGAAGATGGGTTATCCTTCTGTTTCTTTTCTTCTCTTTCCTCATGTGAGGAATGCAGGTGACAAAATTTGGAAACAGAACTGTCAGTCCAAAAGTGGGAGTCTTCTGAGTATCTTCCTGAGTATAAGACAATTTGGATGATAACAGATTATAGAAAATGCAGGAATATGCATTCCAGTTAAGACATTTTAAAGGCACGCAAAAAAACATGGCTCAGTTTTCAGTGCAAAGAATGGGTGTAACGATCAATCTTTTTCAGAATTGTTTAAGCCCCCTCTTGATGCTGCAGGAACCGTCAAAATAAGCTAAATACTAAAAATATTATAAT
>KL270972.1:8392-57120 GCA_000699545.1 Podiceps cristatus
GGGTCTCACCAGAGCAGAGCAGAGGGGCAGAATCCCCTCCCTCAACCTGCTGGCCACGCTGCTCTTGATGCAGCCCAGGGTACAGTGGGCCTTCTGGGCTGCCAGTGCACATTGATGGCTTATGTCCAGCTTTTCATCCATCATTACCCCCAAGTCCCTTCTCGGCAGGGCTGCTCTCAATCCCTTCATCCCCCAGCCTGTATTGATACTGGGGGTTGCTTCGACTCAGGTGCAAGACCCTGCATTTGTCCTTGTTGAACCTCATGAGGTTCGCCCGGGCCCACCTCTTGAGGTTGTCCAGGACCTTCTGGATGGCATCCTGTCTCTCAGGAGTGTCCACTGCACCACTCAGCTTGGTGTCAGCCGCAAACTTGCTGAGGGTGCACTTGACCCCAGTGTCTATGTAATTGAAGATATTAAAGAGTACTGGTCCCAGTACAGACCCCTGAGGGACACCACTCGTCACTGATCTCCATCTAGACATCGAGCCATCGACCACTACCTTCTGGATGTGACCATCCAACCAATTCCTCACCCACTGAACATCCACCTATCAAAACCATATCTCTCTAATTTAGAGAGAAGGATGTCATGGGACACGGTGTCAAAGGCCTTGCAGAAGTCCAGATAGACGACTTCAGTAGCTCTTCCCTTGTCCACTGATGCAGTCACTCCATCATAGAAGGCCACTAGGTTGGTCAGGCAGGACTTGCCTTTGGTGAAGCCGTGCTGGGTGTCTCAAATCACCTCCCTGTCCTCCATGTGCCTTGGCAAAAAGAAGGATGTTGTGGGGGGCTGTCTCAATGGCCTTGCAGAAGTTAAGATAGATGACATCAGTAGCTCATCCCTTGTCATGTCTGACACTTCCATATTTCCAGTGAAGTTTTTCAGAAGCAGGTTTCTCCACTATACATAGAAATTTACATAGTTGTTTGTTTTGTTTGTTTTTTTTTTTTCTGGCTGCAGTGTATGCATCCTCAGAAATTAAACTTGACTACTGAGTCCAAGCAATGCAGAACAACATGATGGTGCCAAGATGTATCCTTCTAGAAATAATTCATTTTATTCTTACTCGGTAGTTATGCTAATTCTTTTTTTTTTTCTGTTCATATACAATTGTGCCAAAGTAGGAGGTAACTGGGTGTGATTTAACTTTTCAACCACACTTGAGAGTAAACCAGAGCAACTAATTTCATCCCAGAGAATTTGGATTCAGCTGCCAAACACCAGTGGAAAATTGTGAAATGTGATTCGCTAAAATAATTTCAGTGGAAAAAGATTAATAACATGTAAAATGAAAGGTCTGATGGCTCCCACTAATTAAGTCTCAACTGAAGTGTTACAGTAGCTCCCATTAACTTGTCATATTTCTCTTTCAAATTTAAACTGAAGTAGATAATTTGTGTGAATTTTAAGAAAATATTTTTTTTCCAGGTGAATCGCGGTTCAATTATGAGAATAATATGCTCTCAGTTATGCTGCCATTCATATCACTAATTTTTAAGTGACCCATTAAAAGATAAAATTTAATGTTGCTATTCTATCCTTTGGCCTTGAGTATAATTTTTTTTTTCTCAAAACTGAATTCATGAATGCTCTCTGAAACAACGCTGTTTGTTTTTGAGTCTGCAACGCTGGATCACTAGTTTCATACTCTGTGCTGCTTTAAAAGGAATCCGTATCAAAGTGGTAAGCTTCCTCCTTCTACCCCAGACAATAGAGTTGCTAAAGTATAACAATGTCCCCTGGGAAGGAAATGAAAACACATCCTTAAACTCATGTTAAGTCAGACCAAATTGTAACATTCTCTGTATTTGGAGGCAGAATAACATCAAGAAAAACTATCTGAGAGGGACTTGTCAGACACCAAACACAAAGTGCAAGTTATGAGAATCAGGAAAAGTTTTATTTTTATTTTTTACAATTTCAAAGTAAGTAGCTTCACAGGGTTAAAAAAAGGCAGTAAATTTTAAGTGGGAGAAGAGGCCCCTGTATCTGGCTAGTGAGTGTATTTCTTTCCTATAAATTATACTCTGTAATCCATTTGTATATGCAGAGACATAAACAAACATATCTGTTTGTCAAATTGCATATATGAAAGCAGACAAAATAGTCCACCACGTAGATGTATAAAATGATAGTACATCTTAGAGTTATAATATTTATTGAATATCTCAAAAAAGACTTTTGAGTATTTTTTCTCTGCTGTACTCTTTACTGAATGATCATCTCTTAATATTAAGAGGAAAGCCTTGCAGAAGACAAAGCTGCAATAGATTCCAATAACCCTTTGTCTGTCTCTAAGCTTTCAACTCTGCATTTCTTTTATTTCTCAGATGAAATGAAATGCATCCAACCCAGTTCAGTTTCTGCCTTTTAAACGATTGAAGGTGAAAAACAGGGAAGCTGTGGATAATGTGGTAAGCAAAAAAAAAAAAAAAACCACAACGCAAAACCTCTGTGAGAGGAATCTTTGTATCTGTATCAGCTGTATCAGCCATTGTCAGAAAAGAAAAGCAGCTGTTCAAAAAGGGAAATGAGAGACTACGTTTTCTTTTTAAATATAAGGAATAATAAGTTCCACAAAAGTATATGTGTGATATGTAGATATCCACTGAAAAAGATTTGTAACAGAGGTAGGGGATATGGGTGATGATGGATAAGGTAATAGAACAAAGGCAGAAATATTGCACAAGGATAGGTATATGAGTGTCAGTTGATTAGGCAGTACCAAGAAATATTTCCAAACAAGATCTGAGGACAAAAAATCATGGATATTTCACTAAGCAGTTAGCGGAATTTGTCAATGGCTAGATTTTTGCTAAGACCAGCTCTTCTGTGTTTAGCCGCTACACTCACATTTATTTACAGAATCACAGAATCACAGGATGGTAGGGGCTGGAAGGGACCTCTGGAGATCATCTGGCCCAGCCCCACTGCTAGAGCAGGGTCACCTGGAGCAGGTGGCACAGGACCACGTCCAGGCGGGGTTTGAATATCTCCAGAGCAGGAGACTGCACAGCCCTCTGGGCAGCCTTTTCCACTGCTGTGCCACCCTCACATTAAAAAAGTTTTTCCTCACATTCAGACAGAACTTCCTGTGTTCCTGATTGTGCCTGTTGCCCCTTGTCCAGTCATTGGGCACCATGGAAAAGAGTCTGGTCCCATCCTATTGACACCTGCACTTAAGACATTTATAAACATTGATAAGGTCAGTGTCTCTCCCAAGGAAGTTCCATTACCAGAGACTTCCCATATGAATCACGGCACTTGTTGCAGTCCTCTCATCAGCCTGACCTTCCGTTCCTAGTGCTGCAGGCACACATAGAGGAAATTCATTTACCATTCTGGTAACAACGGACATGGAGAAAGCTGAGGTACTCAACAACTTTTTTGCCTCAGTCTTCTGTCCTCAGTCAGACCTCTCTTCCCACACTTCTTGAGTGGATGGACTGAACGACAGGGTCTAGGGGAGCAAAATGCCTCCCCTTGTAAGAGAAGATCAGGTTCATGACCACCTGAGGAACCTGAACATACATAAGTCCATGGGACCTGATGAGATACATCCCAGAGTCCTGAGGGAATTGGCTGAGGTAGTTGCCAAACCACTCTCCATGATATTTAAAAAGTCATGGCAGTCAGGGGAAGTCCCTGGGGACTGGAAAAAGGGAAATGTTGCCGCCATTTTTAAAAAGGGTAGTAAGGAGGACCCTGGGAACCACCAAACTGTCACCTCTGTGCTTAGGAAGGTCATGGAACAGATCCTTCTAGAAGCTAAGCCAAGGCACATGGAGGACAGGGAGGTGATTGGAGACACCCAGCACGGCTTCACCAAGGGCAAGTCCTGCCTGACCAACCTAGTGGCCTTCTATGATGAAGCAACTAAATCAGTGGAGAAGGGAAGAGCTACTGAGGTCGTCTATCTGGACTTCTGCAAGGCCTTTGACTTCTTGTCCCCCACAACATCCTTCTCTCTAAATTGGAAAGATATGGATTTGATGGGTGGACGTTCAGTGGGTGAGGAATTGGTTGGATGGTCACATCCAGAAGGTAGTGGTCAATGGCTCGATGGGTCGATACCATCATAAGAGCCTTCCTAAAGGCACTTATCTAATCTCTCTTATCTAATCTCTCTGCATTATTCCAGCTGAGCTGGGTTCATGGCTATATGTGGATTTGCACAGACTTCCTATCACAGGAACTTTGTCTCCCCATATTGCCTTAGTGGACACAAAAAATCAAGTCCTCCTGTGCTTGTCTGTACTTTTATTCCTTAGGGAGGTGACCAAGTCCATGTTCATATGGAACACCTGGCCTGGTACAACAGAAACAGGGTCTTTCTTAGTAGCTAAATAGAGCCTAATTATCCACAGGTAGAAAAAAGAAAAAAAAAAAAAAAATCATTAGTAATTAATGGTCCTAGATAGCAAATTATCTCAGTACTGGAACTGGGGGTTACAACTGCCTATTTAGGCTTGTCCAAAATCTGACAACCAGCTATCAAATAAAACAGATATGTTATTCGTTGCTTTTGCAGCTTTATTTTTGAGCCAAAGATACACAACCAAGGCGATGTAATCACTTTATTAAGAGCTTCTAAATTATTTTTATGTCTCACAAGTCATTACATGGGACCTTATTACCTGTTTCTGAAAATGATACAAAAATATGTGTACATTCTGGCTATATTTCTTGCTTTTCCCAAGTACTAGCTAAATTTGAAGATCTGCTGAAATTCGTATTGATTCTACAATGATCTGACTTATATTGCCTTTCTAGGATGAATTGGTCAATGTAAAATGACCTCAAAGATAGACTGTTATCAGGCATAAACAGGAACAGATGATGTTCACACTTCTTCCATTTTATCTTTCTTTTTCAGAACTGGGTATATAGCCACTTATTGAAAAGTCCTCTGGTTTCTTTTCAAACCTCCAAACAAATTAAATGAATGCATAGAGAGTTTGACTTCTCCCTTTGTGTGTTTAATACTTCAGTGGAATTCAGTGGGTTGATGCCAGAAGCTTTGTTGTATGAACATTCTTGATGCCTTTTGGAACTTGTCGAAATCCGGTTCCTCAGCAGTGAGCTCAACCAATGGTTGTTCACCTTTACTGAGCTCTTTATTAAAGCACTCGTCAAAATATCTCACCATCTATCTATAACTACATTGTGTGTAAATGTGTATTTTATTCCTGTGATAATTATATTTTTGTCCTTTATCAGACTTTGTTGTTGTTAATATTCTTGCCTCCATGCAGTGACATCCTCGTAGAATGACCTCACCTTATTAGTATTTCTATCCTGTTCCATCTGCTCTACCAAGCTAGACAAGTATTGTCATTTGCATTGTTTTATCAGTCTCTTGGCATTTGTTTTATCTTGATCATATTCCTCAGCAGGAGTCGAACTCCCGTTCTGAACACATGCTGTTCTTACACTGCTGGCAGACAGTGTAAATAATTAACCTTTTTACCATCCAGTTTTGCCCGCAAAAACGGCTTCAAAAGGCATTTACTCTACCTTCCTTTACACTTGCCCACAGCACAGAAATCACAGCCTGAGTGTCTGTGTTGACCTTATTACACAGTGGTACCAGCCAGACTGGAATTAACCAGGGTTTCAACCATCAGCCTGACCGCAGAGTAGAAGTTACATGGGCTTCATGATGGGACTCAGAATCCAGGCAATACTGAGTGAAAGTTTTATCCCTCTTTCTATTTTCACATTTTAAACAGAGAAGCAGCTGATATTTTTGGCCAAATGCACCTTTCACAAGTATCCTTCTGTTTAACTACTGTGCACCCTAGAGTACTAATGGCAGACAATAAGCCCTTCATCTGCTCAGACATAGACCTATTAAGTAACATACTTTTCTGTTCTTCCCTCGCATTTCCAGGTGATTAGATTCTGGAACCAAGGATGCAATATGGCTTTGCCTAAGTAGAATATGACCTACACCTGGGATATTAAAGCAGCACAGCTCTGCTGATATCACTTTATATCAGCTGAGGATCTGGCCTGTTGATTCTTTATTGAGACATGAGTATAATCAGTGCCATTAATATCTTGCTAGAAAGCACTAATCCTACTTTTACAGATTATTGTTTTTTGTAATTTTGTCAATTGTCTTTGCTGCTGATTGAAAGTGGATGCTTGCATTACGGATTTCAATGAGGCTTAGAGGAATAAGAATGAAAAAAACAAAAAAAAAAAAAAAAAAACAAACCAGACTTGCATGTGGAGACACTTCTGAGTTTATAGTACATTTGTTGGTTCATCTAGACTACATTTGGGAGGGTGAATTGGTGCCTAATTTGGGGCAATTGTATGA
Source organism: Podiceps cristatus (assembly GCA_000699545.1). NCBI lineage: Eukaryota > Metazoa > Chordata > Aves > Podicipediformes > Podicipedidae > Podiceps > Podiceps cristatus. Next base: position 14,727 of record KL270972.1, read on the forward strand.
GCTGTTTTGTGCCACACATAATTTTACCAGCAGATAAAATTGTTCTATATAAAAGTAGAAAGTCTCACACTCACCTCAATTCATCTGATTTAACAGGCAGAAGTAGGCAAACAGTGAAAAAAAATACAACTGATTTTTTTAAAAAACAAAACAAAACAAAACAAAACAGGGTATTAAACAGTAAACCAGCTAACAGATGAAAGTTATCCAAGCACAAATATTGTAGGTCAACAGAAAGATGATGCTGAATAAAAAATAATTGTTTTATGGAGATAGAGTTGCTTTCTGTGTTGTTCTGCACTCCTCTATTCTTAATTTTCCCCCCCTTTTCTTCCTATTTCTAGTATGAATTTCCCTCTTTATGGGGTGGATAAACCCTTCATTGATTTTTCTTTTTTCTTCCCTTTTTGCTCTATTTTTCCTCAGCTGGTGTTCAAGTTGTACATAGTGATATCCAGCACAAATCAGCTGTCTGTCTATGGGTACCTTATTAGTGTTAAAGTGGCAGAGAAAAAAACAAGTTACTGAGTCCACTTTCTTGAGGAATGCTATGAATTCCTGGGAAAACCAGTGAAGACCTCTGCTAATATTTAATTAATTTCCCAGTTTAGTGAAATGTGGCAAAAGACAGACAATTCAGCTGTAATATCTTTGACGGCTGCAAAGGATGCCACATGGGACACTTACATTATTGCTTGAATAGGTTTCTTCCCAATCAGCATGGTGCTGAGTGTGTCCAGCTCTGAAACTGGAGAACACGGATGTCACCTTTGGGTATGGCCAGGTTTTATTCCCAGCAGCATCCTGTACAAGTTCTGTCAAAACAGGTTTTCACAGAGATGTAGCAGGACTCAGCAGAAAGATAGATGGTTGCATAGTATCAGTTGAGGCCCACTGGGAAAGCAGCTACATAGACACTGGCCAAAACAAAAAATAAACTCTATGTAAAATGTCCAGCTATTTTGATAGCCTAGCTTAAAATGAGAAAAATGAAAGGCAGAATTTAAGCTGACACTTTGTCTTTACTTTACATTTTTGTACCAGTCCAGGGTCTTTCCCTAATCCCTAGATGTCTGCAAAATAGTAGAGGAATGGAAACAAACTAATGATGGGGCATGAAAATATGACCAGCATTTTCATGAGGAGGAAAAGGAAAAGGAAAAGGAAAAGGAAAAGGAAAAGGAAAAGGAAAAGGAAAAGGAAAAGGAAAAGGAAAAGGAAAAGGAAAAGGAAAAGGAAAAGGAAAAGGAAAAGGAAAAGGAAAAGGAAAAGGAAAAGGAAAAGGAAAAGGAAAAGGAAAAGGAAAAGGAAAAGGAAAAGGAAAAGGAAAAGGAAAAGGAAAAGGAAAAGGAAAAGGAAAAGGAAAAGGAAAAGGAAAAGGAAAAGGAAAAGGAAAAGGAAAAGGAAAAGGAAAAGGAAAAGGAAAAGGAAAAGGAAAAGGAAAAGGAAAAGGAAAAGGAAAAGGAAAAGGAAAAGGAAAAGGAAAAGGAAAAGGAAAAGGAAAAGGAAAAGGAAAAGGAAAAGAAAAAGAAAAAGAAAAAGAAAAAGAAAAAAAGAAAAAAAAAAAAAAAGCACGTGGCATTTTAAAAAAAGTGGGTAACCACACCTGATGTGTGTATTTTATTACTTCCTTTGTCATAGTATAACCAGGAAAATTAAAGACAGTATTTACTGACTTAAAGGTATTTTAGTGAAGCATTGGGATTACTGGATTTTTTGCTTAAGGACTGTATGGTAGGATCTTCAATGTATTTTCAATGTCATTATAAATAAAGTGAGAGAGCTATCTATTGATTTATCTCACAATTTTACGATGTAAAATTGTTGAGAAGTTTTTTGAAATCATATACACAAATATATATGATACAATCAATGACACCTGCCTAATACAGCTTCTAAGTGCTCCGCTAGGAACATTGCGCCTTTCTCGTTTGATTTAATGGAAATTTGTTACATTCAGTGAAGTACAGTGAAGTGGAGACACTAGGTTCTTTCTTAAATGGGGGAAAATACGAGCCCAGTTACCTTTACATTTTATGAGTTGCTTGCTCTTTAGTGTTTGGCAAGACAAATAGAATTACATACTGTGAGTGACTCAGAACAGAACTTCACTATCAATCACCTGCCTGACTCTGCACAAATTCTGTAGGGCATTCAGGACATTTTGCTGCCTATGAATATTTCAGAGAAGATGAATCCCTAAAAGCTTCCTGATGGATTAACACTGGAAAGTATGACTTTTTCTTGTTTTATAGCTGTTTGTCAAAATACTATTGCCACTACTGCTCTGCAGTAGAGGCATGTCTCCTTAAGTGAAGGAACCAACCCAGGGGAATATTGCTGTCTCCCTTTATCACAAGTCATTTGAAAGTAATGATATTTAATATATTAATATTGTATGAACTACAACAGCAGAAAATGGAGAGTTGTATTAGGTTCTAAGCCTTTAATATGGCACTAATGAAAGTGAACTACAATGGGTGTTTTAATAAAGCCACATCAACAGGCAGAGTCAGCCAAAGGTGCAGGTTATGGGCCTGGGCCTGTTGGAAATCTCTGAAGGTTCCCCAGCAAGCGTTATGGGAGGAGACTCCCCCAAACTGTAGAGGTAGATTCTCTAATCCCAGTAAAACTGTGTGGCTGTTGACTGTCTATTCATAATGATAATCCTCTGTTCTTGAAACCTTTCACTGCCAGAAACTCTAGAAAGGCACTATTCTATATATAGAAGTGACTCTTCTGAAAACTCCAACGTACACGCTCATCACTTCCAAAATGCATATGATGAATTGCTCTGGGAACACATTTACCTGCTCAAAGACCTCCAGTCACTACTGCAAACAAGACCTCAAAAAGCCTTAAAACACCTCTATCAATAGCAAACTTACAATAGGAAATTACCTTATTTTGATTTTATATTGACATCTTATTATTTGAGAACTAAAATGACAGCTTTGTTTTAAATATTACTTCTGCTCCTGTACACATCATCAAGAGACGGCTCCAAAACTAACAGAATAGATTGCTCCGATTTGCGATGCTTTGCTCACATTGGGGAAATCAGAAGTATTGTTTGGCCCATCATTTTTATCAAAATATAATTTTGTTTGCATCTGATTTGTTTAATTAATTATCTGTCCATCTAGGCACATAGAAGTCAGCCATTAGTAAGGTGTCTATTTTTCTAATCAATCTACAACAAACTACAGTTATCATAATTCAGGCATATAGAATCGTGATATAGTCAACAGAGCATTCACCATAATGTCCACCCTTCAACCAACCTTGGACACTATACATTTACTACCAAAATTTCCTCTTGCTTTTAGCTCGTCTCCAGCCTTAAACTGTGCTTCCACCTCCTGTTAAACAGCTGCTACATGCCAGTCCGAGGACAGCTGCATTTCAATTCATGTGAAAGAATTCCTTTATCTCCTACGACTACCTCTCCAGGTTGTTATAAGTATTAATTAAATTTTGCAGAAGGCTTAGCAACATTTGGATGCCTGCAAAGTATTATTATTTACAACCTTATGCTAAAAGTAGATATCTTCAGACCTAGGCAAGTCCCATACAAAGTCATATGTACCTAATCATTCTTGAACTCTGCAGGAGTTTTCACAAGAAGACATGAAATTTGGAGGTCGGACGTACTTTCAGTCAGAACATGAGCCTTTGCAGAACAGGAAAGCAATCCGCCAACTCTTCTCATTTCAGACTTTGTCAGATGAGAGAATATTTTTCTTTATTAGTACAAATATTAAACATGATCTGACTAGTATCACTGTGGTACATCTGTTGTAGTAATGGATATGAGTTTTCCAAGCTCTTATTTTGTTGTAGTAAGAATAAAAAGCACAGCCCATTAACAAGAGCAGGGTAAATGATCTCACTTCATCTTTTTCAAAGGGGCTGATGGCATATGAAATGAGTTTCATGGCAGTAAAGCCTCATGGTATTACAGAAATTGTTTGAAATTACATAGATAAATGGACAGACAGATATATGCAAGCTAGTCTCTTGTATATGTGTGCATAGATACATATTTTATATATGCATGTATGAATATATATGAATTTAAGATTATATAAATCTAAAAACCGGGTCCAGAGGAGGCCTACAAGAATGATCCGAGGGCTGGAGCATCTCTGCTATGAGGACAGGCTGAGAGAGTTGGGCTTGTTCAGTCTGGAGAAGAGAAGGCTGCGGGGAGACCCTAGTGGGGCCTGTAAGAAAGATGGAGAGAGACTTTTTATCAGAGTGTGTAGTGGCAGAACAAGGTGCAATGGTTCTAAACTGAAAGAGGGTAGAGTTAGGTTAGATATGAAGAAGAAATATTTTTATGATGAGGGTGGTGAGACACTGGATCAGGTTGCCCAGAGGTGTTACGGATGCCCCTTCATTGGAAGTGTTCAAAGCCAGGGTGGGTGACGGGGCTCTGAGCAACCTGATCTGGGTAATGGTGTCCCTGCTCACTGCAGGGGGGTTGGACTAGATGACCGATAGTGGTCCCTTCCAACCCAAAACATTCTATGATTCTATGATTCTATTCTATGATAGTACAAAGGCTTGTTTAGCTTTTACTATACTTGTGACATTGTATATGTCCTTACTAGCCAGGTACTCATCCTGTGACAAATAAAACTAGTACAAGTAATAATTTTTTTCCTTTAGCTGGGGATCCGGCACTTCATGCCCGTGTGTGCATGTGTATGCATGTATGTATGTACACAAACATGTTCATCTATATCTACATGTACCAACATATATCATAAGAAGACTTGGAGTGAGAACAATTTAAGGTTTTCTTTTTCCATTATAAAATATTCTACACCCTTTTTATGTCTTCTGCCTTCTTTGATGTAACAGGGACAAATCAGGAAAGGAGAGAGAAAATCCATGGAAAAAAAGAAATGCCTTTGAAATTACATTAATGTTTAGCTAGGGTTTTATTTATTTATTTATTTAGGCATGGTTAAAATCATGGTTTGTCCTGCAGTGGCTGGATTCCTCAGAAAAGTTTTGGCCATCTTTCCACAACCGTTCCAGAGCTGGTCTCCTCACGATATGCTATACCAGAGATGCCACAAACTGCTGGGGGTTGTACAGTGTTTCTTGACACAAATCCAGCCTTGTTCTCCTTTCAGAAAGAAAAAAAAAAAAAAAATTATTTTGATGTAAAATGATAAAAGGCACCTATTAAGGTTCTGGCTATCCTAACATATTCCTTACAAAATACAGTGAAATACCAGTGCTTCCACTTAAAAGTGCACAAATAGGTGACAGGTTTAAAGCTCAAAGCCAAATGAGGAAAAATAGTATTGTGGAGTTCTAGGAAGTCTTTAAGAAAACTAAGAAATAACACTTTAAGTTCTACTGTAAACACTGAGGGGTTAGTTTTCCAAAACACAGTTTCATGTTTAAGAAGTGCTAAATATGCCCTTTCTGTTTCTTTATGTAAAGCTCTTATGATGGCTTAACCGATTATACACTATTTTTACATAATATTTTGGCTTTCTTCAACACACAGCCTGCTCACACAGGGAAAGGAAATGAGGCTTACACAAGCAACTATGCATCTTAGTGCATCCTAATTTCCGTGAACATGTTTTTGTAACATAAATAATATTTTTTTTTTCTCCTACTCTTATATGTTCCACAACATAAATGCCTCTCGCACCATGACTTGCTCCCAGCTCCCTGTCCCTTAGGATGCAGCCAGCCCTCTCTGTGCCCTGACAGAAGGGTATCGATAGCTGTAAGACTGGGATGGCTACCCTTGGCGAAAACCATGCCGAGTTACAAAGGTCATTGAAGAAGAATTATGTTCAGATTCTCTTATTTGCTAATCAAGCAAGAATATTTTGTATTTAAGCAATAAAAGTATTTTAAAGTCAAATCTGTTATCTTTGTTCACCCAAGATTCTTGTAGAACTCAGCAGAAGTATGGAGATGTTCAAGAAATACAGTCCAAAAAAAAAGAAATCAAAAAGAAGTGTTTTTAATAGCAAATTATAATCAACACTAATGTCAAAATAAAATGTAAGAAACTTAGTAAACAGCTTCAAGAGGATAGAAAATAATATCAATATTTTAGACACATAAGCACCAGTTTTCAAGATGCAGAACTATCATCTGCCAGGTGTAAATGTAAAATGATCTCCTATTCCCTAAAAATCCTAGCTATACATTACGACATGTTTCATGCCACATAATATATTTCCTGATATTTTGTAAATTAAATGTATGAAAAGGTATTCCAAGTTTTAGTGTTGGAGGTGTGAAATTAGTTCTGTATTCGCATGTGTTTTCAATTGTTGATGATTCCGAAATTCCAGAAGCTTAGCTAGGAAAACACTGCTCCAGTTATATTATACTAAGTTAAAGTAAGCCATACAGAACAAGAACAAAATCAGAAAAGATTGTTTACAGAATCTACCATGTAAAATTAAACAGTGTTGGGTTTGGGGTTTTTTTATGCTGTTTTGGGTATTCAATTGATTTTAAAGAAACCCTTGGTTTAGGCACTGAGCATGGCAGCTTAGGCACTAAGCATAGTGCCTCATTTCTCAGCCTCTGAGCCTCCTTCACAATGCAGTTATCACAAATTCTCTATAATAAGATCATTTTGTTTATAAAACCATAATCTTGCAAAACATTTGCATCACTAATGTAATTAAGTACTTGTGCAAATGCTAATGTGTTCTACCTAATCTTAGGTTAGCAAATTTTCAATTCTATGTAAGGGATAGAATTATAATTTTTTTCCTTTTAGTAAATGCTTTGGGGTTTAATAACAAAAATTAACTGGATAGCATTAGTATATTCCAAGAAACAAAGAAATCTAGGCTGCAGGAAATTATCCTGCCACAAAAAAACACAACCACAAAAGCTTTCCATGTAAATTTTACATGACTATGGCTAAATATGTGCCGAGCTTTTAAGAGATTAAATTGCTGTCCTACATTGAACCATCATTTAACACTCCAAACTCAGATAAAGGGAATAACTGCTAATCAAATATTCCTGTTCCAAAACACATTAATGTCAGTAGCAGACATTGAACTTGTTTAGCAGTCTATTAAAGTGTAACTAGTACCCTAGAAGCATAAACTAAAATGCAACTCTGAAATGTTCTGAATTGAGACTAGGTGCTGCCTGTTAAAGTAAATTACTTCTGGGCTTCTGTGCTATACCCTACGGTGGAATACCTACTCATTGTTATATTAAAAGCTCATGATTCCTAAACAGACCTTTCATTAATTACTGCCTAAGAAAACAATTGGCCTGAGCCAGAGAAAATGTAGAATAATTATCACTGTCAAAGTGCTCAGTCTCTTGTAGGACTGCATCCTCAATATGGTTATACAATACGCTACTAATGAGGCTTCATTAAAGAGCACCCTCTCAGTCTAAATAATTCCTGTATTCACATTTATTACAAAATAAAATACAGGTTTGTTTGGTTTTCTGAGTAAGCCCTTACCATGTTTTTATGTACGAAAGTCCTAAATCTGCTTATTTCTCTACATTAGCTTACATGTAATACTTTAAATAGTTGGCATTTACCACATGGAGTCATTAAAGCTTAAGAAGAAAGTGGTTACTAGGCCATATGTTAGAAGCAAGAGTTTCCAGGGTAGGACATAAGTCATGTAAAGAAAACATGATAAACATATTGCAAATGAGCAGAAACAAGAAGTCTCAACCCTTCTAGTATGGTCAAGCTGTAATCCATGCAAGGACTGAAGAAACAGGATTAGAAGGACAATAAATACAACTTGGGCCACCTCTAGCATTTCCTATTAAATGACCTAACCAGAATATGTCCCAGCTAGACTCCTTTCCCAGTGCTTAGCCCAGCTGTGCTGAAGACCAAACAACTGGGTTTATGTGTGCTTTTACCTCCTCAAGATGCTCAGAGTATTTGAGTGGCCAGAAGGTAACTCAGAAATACCGTCTCCTTGTGCACCTAAGGTCTTTTATTCACGTAGCTACTGTTACAATTACTGCAGCATTTACCTTTTCTGAACAATTTTAATGCCAGGTCCTAGGCTAGGGAGCTCCTACTGATTTAGTGTTTCAGAAGATGAAAAGGTTATCTAATAGTTAGACTTAGAGATGAAATATCACAAAAATGATATTCATAATAATTTTTTAAGATTGTCACTGTCCTGAACATAACATTTATCTTTCATTAGTCACTAGTAGTGAACACTTTGCGAACAGTTCCTTCTCCCAGTTTGCCTGCTCTTGGTACAAAGCCTCAGATACACATTCAAACATCATTCATGAACTAGAATAGCCTCTTAATTACTGAATACTCATTACCTGAACCTGTTTTCTTTCTTCTCCTGTTTAAAATAGTACCTAATTCAGGTGCAAAAGCACCATCACATCAGCTGAAGGATCAGCTGAACTTCAAGAAATAATATTGACAGTGGGCATGACTGAATTGTGTTCAGTTTATTACCAATTATTTTTATTTCCAGAGACTGCTTAAGCAATAGACAAGCAGTCTATACAGACAAGCAGACAATAACAGATCTTGTTAGAAAACAGGACTACTCAGTTGCTTAATAAATGGCTAACAGCAGAAGGGGTGGTAAACCCTGCTGCACACTGGAGGGTCTTTACTTTCAAATACTTGGCTTTATAGCCTTTGCATTATTGTCTTAACATCTTTTTTTCTTTTCCATAGAGTTTCATAATGAAGATACCTACTGAATATTTAGAGCTTGTCATATCCACTTAGAGTGTACTTAAGTATACTTCAGGCCACAGTGAAGCTATATTAGTCACACTCCAGAAGTGGAAGACAAGTACTAAAGGTTCAGTAAAGGCAAAGCATTACAAAACTGTAACTTTTAGGAAGTCCGTATGAAATTTTTAAAAAAGTAAATATAGTTTATAACTTAATAAAAGCTTTTTTAATAAAACATATATCTGTACTTGAGCTGCATATTAATACATAAAATATTATATCATAAAATTATTTAATACTGAAGTAGAAAAATAACCCTCAAATAAGAAGTCAAAAATATACTACTTTATAACAAGCATCAGCATTTTACTGTTGTAAAAAGCATGGGTCCAATTTCCCACATAAATAAAGACTAGATTTGTATTCATACAGTGAAGTTCAACATTTCTTTGATTTCTCTGATGCATGCAGTTAACAATCAGTGCCACATTAAGATAAGTGTCCAACTCTTTCTTCCCATTGATTCCTGGAAGCCAAGTCTCACTGTTTTCTTTTTTACTTTTTGAAATGGACTGATGATTTTTACTGCTTTGCACTATTCACCATGCTAGCAGTTTTCCCATTTCTATCTTTGCAAAAGCCATATCAGAAAAGATGATCATGGAAATTTGTAATGTTTCCAAAATGAGACTCAGGTGTCCAAGTTTGTATTTGCTCTCCTCTCTCCTGCTGTTCTCCTTTATGCTCTTCCCTGTCACCAAAGACTTTGGCAACCTGGCCCATGTGATCTCCCCTCTCTGGTTTTCCGCCACAGCCCTTGGAAAAGCTTTCATCCTCCTGCTTAATGGAAAGAGCCTCTGACTACAACAGACAGAGCAAACCAGCTGGTTCCTACTGGATGTTGGACAAGGAGAGAGGGACACACAAGAAGAGGAAGGCTGCGTATCAAAGCACTCATACAGAAACAGCCCAGGAAACCTCTATGTACGCTGAGCGTGGCCGGTCTGGGCAGACTCCTACGCTGACCCTGGATGCTGGGCTTGAATCAGGCATTAACCACCCAGGCAATGGGTGGAAAAAAGTGACAAATGCCACAAATTCATGTAGCTTGCTCTAATATTTTTGAGAGCAGAAGCATGTTAAAGATACTCAGATGACTTGTTTGACACCTCAGCTGTTAGGTGTGTTTTCCATTATTCACTGCAGCTTGCAGTTCCCGTGTCAATACCTTCAGGACTGTCTCCCCCTTTTAGAAAAAAGAAAAAGCAATACAAGTTGTAAAAACCATGGTTATTCAGACATGCATGCAAAGGCTGATTTATTTTTAATAGAACTGCAGTACTTTAGGTTTAAATCATATTAATATAAAAGCATGTTTCCTCGCCCATTAAAGCTTAAATTGTGCAGATTAATATACTTCCTTGACTGCTGCTCTATTTTGGAAAGCAACCAAATTGAAAATTCAGTTCAGTCTGAAACAAACATATTTTTATTATTATCCTTGATATAACTGGTCTTGTTACTAACAGTATATATTGCCAGAGTAATTTGAGGCAATTGAAACAAATGAGGGTATAGTTATGCCAGATAAAATATAAGACCGTTTCATTTCCTCTGTGAAATGTCAAAGTTTATGATTCTGGTGTCTAGAATAGAATAGAGTTGAGATAACCACAACCCACACACCAGTTTCACTTGTGGGTTGCAGACAGTCCTTGATCTGCACCAATAGATTACAGTAGTATGTTTTTAAAGAGCTCATCATTTATATAAGAAGACAAGAGTTGAAATGAAAATGTGTAGAGGAAAACAGCCCTCATAAAGTGAAAGAAGCCCAAGATAGCTGTAAGGTGACATATCATCTATCAGTGAAATGAAACATCTGGCTCAGGCAAGACAGATAAAAAGTAAATGACTTCAAAGCAGGGGAGGAAAGTCAGGACCAACCCTGGATTCCTCAGTCTTAAGGGAAGTCCGTAATGAAGAAAGGGGCTTGAATACTAAATGTAATATTTAAAAAAACTTTCCCACATCTGGCAGCTGTTGGACAAGTATTGGAGTAGATGGTGCATTGCTGGGATTCACTATGGTAATTTTTTGTCATTCTTTGTGTTCTTGGCATGCATATGACAAATAGAATTTTTAGTGAAAATTTGGAAAATTTTGAAAACATCATTCAGTGACATCTCAAAAATTTCTGAAAGAATTTTTTACCACAAAAAATTCCTCTGTTAAAGACATGGCAATGTTATGAAAAAAAATCATTATCTGTCTTAAACACAAAAAGTCATTATGAAAAGTTGAAAATTACTGCTGAAAGCTGAAATGTTAAAGCACTTCAGAGTTGCAAATAGTGGCATTCCAATTAAATGAGAATTAGTGCCTGTTTCCTTAAAGTTTCTGTTGAAATTAAGCAAGTGAACAAGAACTAATGTAGTCTAGCCTGGAAGGAAATAAAATTTTTAATGCCCTGCAGCAGATCAAGCAAAATAATCCTATTTCAAACATTATGTTATTATACTCGATCAGGATGATTAGTTTTGATTGGGCAAAAAATAGTCTAACACCAAAGTAAATTATCTGTTCAGATGGAATAATGGAGAGAGCTTTAAAGTTGTTGTCAGGTGCTGAGTATTATTTTTACGCAAAGTGAAAATTGTGCTTTTATAACCATGTTTTATGGTCCTCATTACCTGAAGTCTTACTTCCATACATTTGCATGTGAACTTAAGTTTCTGGCATAGTTCTGAACACCTACCAGTGAACAGGTCCATTGTAGCATGTATAAATACAAAATTAAAGGGCTTGAACTCTTCATAAAACTAAGAAAGATACAAGTAAAATCGCTGATTAACACCCAGGAGGTGTCTGATTGACTGTGAGAAAACAACACAAGTATTTTTCCTGTCATTAACCACCAGATCACAGGAAACAGTGGTTAAAGGTAGAAGACTTTGTTTATTCTATTCTTTTCTTGTATTTGTGCCGGAGGTGGTTTTAGCCAATTAAATTGGCCCACAAGCTATTCATAAATACAAATGTAATTTGTGATATTCCAGCAGTGTGATATAATAATATAAAGGAAATTTCCTAAAATAATACCAAAGAAATAGTTCCATTACAGGATAATATATATTATTAGCTGCAGTAGTAGCATAGCTCATTTTGCTAAATACTGGGGGGAAAAAAAAAAAAAAAAAGCAAAAAAAAAAGCAGTCTTGCATATGAAGAAACTATTATTTAAGACAAGACAACAGACAACAGCAGAAAACTATATCTACAAACTAAACAAGGCCAGAGCTTATGGACTAGCACATGTTAGTGCTGTCACATTGCCAGTAAGGTCCAAGGAGCAGCTTTGGCTCAGCACCCTCCCAGGCCATGTCTAGACCTGGTACTGGATTTAACTCAGGCCAGAGAACAGTTTCTCCAGGTAGTGTAGATGCAGCCAGCTTATCCTGAAATGTTAGTTTAGCTGGAGGATGTGTGTAAGGATGTGACCCATAACCTGAGAGCTGGCCTGAGGTCGGAGAGGTGTTCTTGGTCTGTTTTGTTTACAGGCATGTTTTGCTATCTATCATGAATGTATTACTGAAAATAGCAATGGTTAGTGATATAGTGGCCTCCAAAGCAAATTCCTCTGTAAGTATTACTGTAAGAGAGAGGGGGCTCATGCTGTGTCTTCAGAAACATTTACCATTGAAACACATCAGGCTTGGACAATGGAGAACAAGAGCAGCAGGACTGCCAAACGGGGGAGAGGCTTTTTAGAGGCTGACTTTGAGGTGTGGGTCACTGCTCTGAAAGATCTCTGCTGCTTCATCTGTGACACTGGCACCATTTTTTACCAGCCTTCACCCTTGATTGACTTGATTGCACCTTTACTCATCTAAGGAAGGCGGTTATGATGATGATGATTAAAATGCAACTGTTCAAAGAAGCAGCAAGAGATCTCACTGTAAAAGTTTACTTTGGGCAATGTGTTTCGTAGACCAAGCAGCTGCTCTGCCTCACACTGCCAGCTTCCAAAAATCCCATTGACAATCCTGCTGATGCTCCTGCAGCATTACCATCCTCTGTGAAGTATACTGTCCCCATCAGATAAAAGACTATATATTTTCCATCGTGTTGTTTGCTAATGTGTTTGATATCCTGAAGGACAATTCATTGTTTTAATGCATGATGTAGTGTAATTCATCATGCAGCAAACCCAAAAACTAATCACCCTTCCTGTTTGCATCAAGACGTCACTCTTCAGCTCCTATTGTATCTGAATCGATCTGAGCTCATTTATATTAATCATGAGTTGTTTGTATAGAAAAAGGCAATTGCAAATTGTATGTATAGGTACCATACTGCAGAGAAATATAGAGACAGTTAAGTATTAGAGAAGATAAAAAGAGGAAATGAGAAGGATGTTTTCTTTTCTTAAGTTTATAAAGCAAATAAATAGATTAAACAAAGAGCATATAAGGAAATGTTACAGAAAAAAAAAATATTCAGGAAACCTAAAGTGAAAATGCAAATAAGGTCATTTAAAGGAAATTGAAGAACTATCAGAAGACATAAAAATTCCCTCCTGATGTGCACTCTTGAAGAATTGCAATATGAACACTATGAAATATTGCATATACCCTTTCAATGGTACAGTCTCTAAGATATAGTTAAGTATCAAGTTCAATGCATTTGCATTGAGATTTATCAACCTCCTTTCCTAAGCATGCAAGCTGGACATTTATTTATTTTCATTTCGGTAATTAAAGGTTTCTTAAGTTATACATCAGCTACTGGGATGAATGTGGAATTCTATTGCTTATAAAAAAAAGATTAGCTTTGACTCTTTAGTTTACAATTAAAGCTGAATATAAATATTTCTTACATTTATTTATTGCAAAATGCATATGCCTAATTTTAAATCAAAAATTAATTTTACATCCAAAAAAGTAACATTGAAATTAAGTGTGCCATCATAAGTGAACTATATCCTTAAATTATTCCCTGACTGATGGCTATTACAGTTTTCCATGGACATAATATGTCATAAACCAGTGTGTTTTAAAGATGACAGTATTAAAGAAACCTACATAATATTTCATGTTAATATTTTCAAAGGCACAGTATAAAAACAGGGCGTAAAAGGTGCTATATCATTTAGAATTAACTGATTCAAGAATTCTTATTTTTCTCTTTAGCTTTTAATATTTATTAACCTGTCAACTTGTAAGCCATAGCTGTTTTTCGTATTTCTACTAATGACTAAGAAGTTTTCTTTTCTAGTCTTAAACCTTATAATGGAATAGCTCTTTGAGAGCAGTTTCAGACAAAAATAAGAGCAATCTAAAAGTACAGTTCAGCTACAACTGTATTTTTTACATTGTTAATCCCATTTCAAAGGGCCAATTCCCCCAGAGTATTCATAAAATCCCTTGTAAGGTTAATGTCCGTTAGATATCAGGAAACCAAGGAGAGAATATAAGCAATCTTGATATCAACGTAATATTTATCATTAAGCTAGTTTAATGTATAGCAGAATAGAAAGAGAAGAAAGAAAATGCACTATTTTGAACCAAGTCATCGGCTGACATTTTGGTAATTAGATCTGGTAATGGTGCCACGTTAAGGGCCATGAAGATGCCTTGATTCTCTTCACTTTTAGTTACCAAATGCTCACAAGTTATATATTCCTACCTGCTAATGTCCAAATAGATGATGCAACTAAGATAAGGACTCAGACTGGGGAGACAATCAGAACCTATTCACACTGAAAAACTCCTACAAGGGTTGTATTTTTGCATAAAATATTCCATGAATTTTTCATGGAATTTTGTTTGCTTGTTTGTTTTCAGTGGTTTTTAACACAGAAAGAAAATAAGAATCTGTCCCATTACTGTGAGAAGTGGAAGAAATTACATTGGCAGCTGCCCTCAAAATGAAGCAAGTAAGGGTGGTATCACTCTTAGCAGTGTGGTTACATGTGACTTGGATCTTAGGATCTTGGGATTTTCAGGAAAGCAGTAATAAATGCATTTAAGGCACAGCAACAGTCTCACCTACAGGTTTCCAGGCATGGCTTACAGTATGTATCAGACTGTTAAGAGCACTTTGGGCTTTTAGGAATAGTAAAACCAAAATTCCATAAAGGTTCAAATGAAAAAGGCTTGGCCTGAGAGGTATCATTATTGATAGGAATTATTGAACTATTATTGAACTAGGCAAACCATTAGATTATTACAAGATACAAAAATGTCTTTAAAAGATTCATCCATCTCAAACAGGATAGAAAAAATATTACTGAAGACATTATTTTTGAGCTGGATATATATTCTGCAATGTGATTTATGAAATAGGAATTCCATCATCCTCTTTATTGTTCTGCTAGCTAAAAGGAAGACTTTGAAATGGCAGTTTTCTTCTAAAATTAAGATATATTGAAGAGATAATCAGAAAGATTAGACTTGTCAATGTCTGCTGGATGTATGGTCTGAGCAACTCGTTTTTCATTTTGCCAAACAATTCTTTAAGCTCATAACAAGTTTTCTAAGAAACATCCTTCTTTGCATGAAGCCTTATTTTTGGTAACTTTTTTAAAGAGACTAACAAGGTCACCACCAGATTTCTAAGACATTAGAAGTAATCCAGGACTCATAACCACTCTATGTTTCTTCTATAAGGTGAAAAATTTATGCCTTATTCAGTTTTATTTCTATTTATTCCTTTATTCAATAGCTTTATATAAATATATATAAAAGAAACCTTGATAAAAGCACACTATATTTCTCATGTAGAAGGAAATTCTACTGGCACCCCTGCTGTTTGATTCATTGTATTAATTAATAAGTATAGTCACATAGTAGCAGCCATGAAACATGACAGGGAAGTAAATTGCTCCACAATGTTATACGTGGTAGGATATTTACATATGTCTCCAATTTTTCTGCTGATCTACAAATATATTAGTGCTTTATATGAATTTTTTACTTTCCAACTTGCACATAATGTTCTGTCTGAATATCAGATAAAAGCTTAAAGGAAGTTTTGGTGTTTTAAAGGAAAACTCTTTTCTCACTTAGCAACAATTCATCATCCAAGCCTAGGGCCTCCTGAAAGCAACTGCAAAGAAAAGAGTGGATGTTCAGCTTTTTCACTTGCTTTCTGGCTGTCATTTATTTTATTAGCAACACTACAGGAGACCAATTATAACACAAATAAATAAGATATCTATTTGGGTTTTTCATTATTTGACTGCTGCAGCTCCTTTTCCTCCATTAGAGCTTTTCAGCTGAAAACACCCCACGGTTTTGCCTATAAACAGGATTTTGGAAGCATGCTTAGAGTAATGGTATTCACTGGTGCAGAATAGACTCAATCATAATGTTAAAATGAAGTCTCTGGGTTTGTTTCTGCACAACTGCAAGCTTCAGTGTGAATTTCAGTCTGGCTGCACCTTACACTCCCTTTAAAAGAGTAACTGCAGTGCTGCCCTGTTTCAAAGACTTTGCCAGAAAAGAACAGCTTCAGCCAGTGGTCCCCTGTAGAGCTTTCAGGGGATATACTTGAATTAAATAATAGCTGCACTCATGTGTCTAGGTCAAAGTTGTCAAATTTACAACTTCTGTCAAAGGCAAGGCCAAGTCTCGCCTTTGTTGGCCCATATGACTTATGACTTATCTTGTATATCCTTATGGCTTACAGTATTTGTCCTACTATAATAACCTTGGAGAAGAAAAGCATACACTACAAACAGAAAATTTTGACTATGCTGCAGCTGTTTAGCATTGTTTCACCAACATATTTAAGACTTAAGTCTGTTGGTTCTGTTGAGTCATCATGGAGGAGCTTTGTGGGGTTTGAAAAACATAAAGACGTAGCACCCATTATGCCAAAGAAAGGAGTTTGTACCACATCAAGCCACTGGCTAGTGGCTGGGCATGAAAGTTTGGTGAAAGGACCATAAAAATGAATTTAAGATATTTGTTCCTTTGATACTCCAAACATAGGCTGGATGCAAACCCAGGTTTTGCCCCTGACAGAGTTATTCTTTATGATTTCAGCCATAATTTTCTACTAAAGCCCAAATATTTAATACCCTATGGCCGAGAACTCAGAATAAGGGAAACTACTCAAACATCTATTCACACTAATTAACACTTAGAAGATCTGTGAGAGTCTCTGTGTAAAACTGCATTCCTACTTTCATCTTTGTTTTTATTTTGTAAGAAGTTTTCCTGCCTTTAATGCTTATACACTTCCTGAGTTAATTTGTCTCACAGCTGCCCCGTGTTTCTCTAAGTCTGTGAAATACCTTTCTTGCCACCATATGTAGACGTATTTCTTCTGAAAGACAAAAAAAACACCAGCCTACCTATCATCTGAGTATCAAAAACCAGTAACATTCATATTAACTATCAATAATCGTGTGAGCAATAGGATGAGTTACTGTCCTTGTTTAATGTCATTTCTTATCCCTTGTATGTATTTTATATAGATTATAAATCTTCTGGGCAACAACCCTTCCTCTGTCTGAAAAAGGATGAATAGTTGTAGCTGCATGTTTTGGATAAAAGTAGGGCAAGCATAAAAGTGAGGAAGGCGCTATGGATGCGGCTTGCACAACACAGATTGTGAGTATAACTTGATGGCTGCTGTTTTTGCGATGGTGTGTATGTTAATCTGGAGGCCTCACACACATGCAGTGTTACCAGTGTAGGTTGCCAGATTCTGTGCTGAAAATTGTATGTGGAAATATGGTGACCTTGGGGTATTTCAGGCCATTTAGCTGCTATTGAAGTTTGCACTTCTTGAAAATAACTGTTTCTTTCCAACTTACTACGGTCTAATAAAAAATACTATTTGTTCATAAAGCCTTCAATACAAACAAGTGCTCCTGTATTATTTTTTTTTGTTGATTAGGTATCATTTATATTGTACAATATCTCTACACTTGATGAAAAGCATAAAAGAGTACAATGATTCTGTTTCAATGATCATTGATATCATTTTACTTCTCTAGAGAATGAAGTGCAAAGAAATTTATGAACTGTGTTCCAGGTTAAGAAAAAATAAAGGGAAGATCTTCACCTGGTGAAATTATCAGATCTAAAATGATTAACTGTAGGTGCAGTTCTGGTTTACAGTGTTGGAACAGAAGGTGGAAAACACACTATTTGAATTTCAATTTGGTTTTGGCTTTCACCCAATATCACTTACTTTATGAGTGTGCTTAGGGAGTTAAAAACAATCTGACTGTGGTATCACAACACTTGGTTGTGAAGCCCTGTCCTTCATGACTGACTAAAACTAGTGGAGAAACATGAGCTTCTTCTTGATGAGATTGATACTAATGTTCCTCAAAAAGATAAGCTGCCAGTCCTACATAAACATGCAGAAATTTTTACTAAATAGGTCTCTTTCAGATATTAACAATCTCACTAGCTGTTATTCCTTCTTAAACTTGCCAGGAGCATAGAAAGGCAGTCACAAGGTCCCCCTTCAGCTATATTTTTATTGCTCACCTTTATGTTGTTTCTCTTAATCTGAGTTTGTAATTTCATAAAAGACTCCAATGATTACAGATATTTATGACTAATAATTTCTTATTAGCCACACATAAGAGCTATCTATGAAAATCTTTGCGAGCTGCACCCTTTGACCACAATTAATCCATTGCAAGACTGTACGGAAGTAAATAGAAAGGCTCATTCATGAGTTCATTCATCACTCTCCAAAAGACCCTGAGGTTAATACTGTGGAACTGCTTTTCTTCATCTGGGCCTGTGTATGCTCTACCCTCTATGAGTCCATCTTCTCATCTTTCTTCTTCAGAACAAAGATGAATCCTAGATATGGCTCTCAGAAACCTTTCTAAATGCCTTACAAAGAGAAAACGCTAGATGAAAATGGCTGTAAGAATTTTAACAAAACACAGAAACACAAGTTAATACTAAAAATATGTACTGCACCCTGAGGATATCACAACGATTGTGGTTCAAATCCATCAGAACTATTGCAAAATTTGTATTCACACCACCAATAGCTTACATGGTATGTGGCCACCTGGGAGATGATCTCTGTCCAATGAATACCTCACAGTGACCACCTACACCTCTGTCACACAGAAACTTCTCACTGGAATGAGCAGGGTATTTTGAAATTTGA
This sequence comes from Podiceps cristatus, assembly GCA_000699545.1. Lineage (NCBI taxonomy): Eukaryota > Metazoa > Chordata > Aves > Podicipediformes > Podicipedidae > Podiceps > Podiceps cristatus. The sequence continues at coordinate 33,586 of KL270972.1, forward strand.
TTTGTAGTTCCATGTCAAGCAGCACTGATATGACCTTTACTTAAGTGACATTAACTCGTAATGCATCTACTCAACTGCTAGCTGTTGGACTTCCTGTTTATTCTTGCCTTGATTTATGCATTTAGCTGTGTTCTTTAAAATCCCCCAGTTTCAGTGAAGAATACCTCTTACACTTTTTACTGCTTTTCTAAAGAACAGCAGAAAGATTAACTTGGTATGGATGACACATGGTGTTGATTTCTACAACAAATTTTAGCATTCCTTTGTTGCCTTTAGCTACTCCTTTAGCTGAGAACTCCTACCTCTGAAAATTGACTTATTAGAAGCCTGTCAGACCTTTATCTGGAGATTCTCAGGCTTAATGTAAAATGTTTGTTTCAATTAGCATTTAATGCTTTTGTTCCTATAATTTCCATACATCCTATTACTTTCGTACTCGACAACAATTGCTAAAAAAACCCAGTAGCTGACTTGATTGACAAACCACAATACTTGAGGTTTATTGTTTGCAACTCAGAGCAGCTCAGCCAGCCAAAGCTGCTTCTTTTCAGCCTATTTCCTTAGAAGTTCCGCATGGAGACCTTACCCTCAGTGCAAGGGTTTATCTAGATAATAATGACACTGGAGAAAAAGTCTTCATTGAGGTTTTGGTCCATCTTTGGACAGTTTTTGTCAACATTATTTTACAGAGAAGAGGAAGGATAGGTTGTTCTAAGGATATGGAGACCAAAGACAGCAAAGGCTGCAATGCACTGGTGGAAAACTAGCAAAAATAAAAATACAGTATAAAGAGCTAAAGACAGTGAATGCTAATTAAGTAATCTAGATTAATAAATCCATTCATACCATAGCCCTATCAAGTATTTTGACCTGATTCTGACAAGCTTCCCAAGTCTACAGTATTTCCTTCTTATTCTGTGTACTGAGTTCCCAGTGCTCCATCTGGAAGCTTAACTGCAGTAAAAGTACTGATAGAGTCATCCTTGTTTTATTTTATCCTAATTTAGTGGCTAGAAAGAAAGTTTGACATGATTAATATCATAAATCCAAAATACTACAGATTAAATTACACTTTTTCTCTGATGTTTTTCAGTATTTCTTGAAAGAAGGAGGAGGTTGGGAAGATTAAAAGTTCTATACTGCCAGGAGAATGAGATTTTGCAGTTTTTCATTCTGCAAGACTCCACAATGGATATTTTTCACACTGAAAGAAGAGACCTTTATACAAAAAATTAATAAAGAAATTTTCTGAACAACAACAAAAATCTCTATTTGTAGTTTGGGCACAGGCTTAATACAGATATTTTGGTAAAGGAATTAAAATAATTAAAAGAATAATTATGTCAGTACTACTTTGACATGGACTAGAGCACTCGGTAGTAATAGGCCATCAGAAGCCAATAAAATGCATTTCAGTCATGTAGGAACTATTTTTCTCTGGCATAACTCTTCCAAATTTACTGTTCTGAGGCCTCATATATGGCAGCAACCAGAATCAGGGGTCACCAGGAATATAGCTAATAGATTATAAGCAGTATAATCCTACACCTAATCCTGAAAGCTGAATGAATGACATAAACAGTTCCAGGTAAATGTTCATTGGGGCAGAGAAGTCTGTGAAACACTGACTTATCCTCCAGCAAAGGCAATTTCACACAGCAATAAGCTCTTGATACTATTCCCACTTTATAACCCAAATTTAGTAGTCTCTACCCATTGCTATGAAACATTTGGATGCATTTAGACTGAAGAAGTACCATCATAATTGATTAAACTTAAATTGTGCCAAAATAAATAAAATCTATCTGGCAATTGATTGTGCTTTTTTTTCTAATCAGCTTTTGAAAGGAAATTAAGGTTTCTTGTGCAAAACAGAGACTTTCTTTCTATATCTGCCTGTCTCTCCTTCCCTACCAACATGTAAATCTGTTGACCCACTTTTACAAGACAGAAGACAGTGGTTTAAATTACTACAATGATTAAGTTACTACAAGCTTCATGAAATTTGGCAATTGGGAGGAGAAGAAATATGCATCTCTGATGTGAAGGGAGGCAGAAATTCAGAAGTTATGGGCTGTGGCTGGAATCAGCCAACTGGCCTCACAGCACGCACCTAGCACCCTGGCCAGCCACAGCCCGTGCTTCTGGTGGATGTCATGAGATGATGGATAGAAAACTTGGGCTTTCTTTCCTTGGAAAAGTTAGGGGACATCAAAATTTGCGGGCAGGGAGGCTTTAATAATTCTACTACTCACAAAATAACTTGCTTTTATTGTGTTTATTCACATACTTAATAGTTCAAAAATGTTAGGGAGTTTTTTTATTTAAATGAGAATATTTATTACTAATGTATAGCAAATGAACAAATTGCTCCTGGAGTAAGTGGACTTTAATGGGGTACTTTCAGAATCACAGGAAAACTCATTTTTAACAGTGAGTAGGGAATTGTATTAGAGAAAGGAAGATGTTATTTTCCCAGAAACAAATTCTCTGTCTCCTTGCCTCACTGCAGAGCATCTGACTGTAACCTTTCCCACACCTCCTTCTCCCTAGATCCTTGTAGCAATCTTAACAGAGAGAGTCTGACTGATCCTATTGTTTGACATGTAAATCATTTGAGAGATACACTACATTTGAGAGAAAAAGGAGAAATCTTTTGTGTGGCAAGTTTGATTAGTTATTTGTATTATTACTACTATTATTATTCTTATAGATGCTTCATGCTACTTAAGAACTAAATAAATTGTAAAATAATTTCTAGGGAGATGGAATAACTGGAGGAGGACTGAAAAAATATTCAGCATTGCATATTAAATGTTGTTTTCAAATTATTATATGATTTCTTATGTGACTTTAATGTCTATATATAGAATATCTACTTATATAGAACTCTGGAATTCTCTATGTTACAATTCTGTCTTATTTCCTTTATTCCTTTCAAAATGCTGAGATTTTCTATGAAGCTACCACCTTCTCTCTAATGCATTTCAGTACAATCATCCTCATTACCAAAAAATGAGGATTTCTGACATAACTAACTCCTACACTTCCAAGCAGTTGCTTGGGATTTAGAAACATTGCTCTCGCTGACTTTAACAAGATTAGTGAGACTCTGTTGCATGCAAAACTGAAAATTTAGGTGGAACTGTTAAACATTAATGACTACAATGGTTAGACTCAAATAAATTAAAACAATTGAACCAATAATACTATAGTGTTTCACTGGAATTTTATGATAGTTTCTCATAAAATAAAGAATAATTCATCAAGGAATTTTGTCCTTCCTTCTAATATTCCTTTTTGATGTCTCCTGTCAGCCGTGACAAATAATTCCCACAGTAGTACTGTTTACTGTATTGACGCTGTAGAACTGAGTAAGCTCTTTTTAGTTTTCTGTTGTTTGTACATAATTACAAGTATTTTAGAGCTCTCATAAGCTATTGTTTATGTATTTGCCAATTGTGGTATTACAGTCGATTACGGAATATGTATACATATATGTGTACACACACACATACATACATCTTGAACTTTGAGGAGATTGATAGAAAAATAACAAAGGAAAAATGAAAATTGGTGAACTGGTTCTGAAAATACAATATTTGTCTTAATGTTATAATGCAATTTAGTGATGGGAAAAAGAAAATTGGTGGAGAAAGAGTACTAATTTTCAGTGTGTCTTGGAAAAATGAAATAATAACAAAAAGAACAAATCAGGAGTAAAAAGACACAGTGTACAAAAAATCAACAAATAAACGGCAGCCTTTACTACGATAACTGAGGGAAGAAAAGACCGTAGCCACTAGGAAGTCTGGAACCAGAGATTTTGTATGCAGGGGAATGTGAATTCTGCAGCAAGAAGCACACACAGCTGCTTCACAGGAGGGAGAAGTGTGGATCCCAACACACAGAGCTAGCAAGGGAAATATAAAAACAGAGCAAGTGTCCGTCTTCTTTTCTGCTCATCTCTGCCTGCTCTTGTCCCTAACGTCTCTCTCTAACAGCCCGCCTGTGGATACTTCCCAAGAAACCTATAGCTGTCTGCTGGAAGCCTTCAGAAGTGGAGAACAGGAAGGCTGCAGTGATTTCTCGGGGGGAGAGGGGTGTGTATGGCACTGAGGAAACCCCCACTATGGAAGGAGACTATGACTGCTGCACTGGGGTTTGCTCAGGTCTCTGCTCTCTGCTGAAAGTATCATGAGCAACAAAGTGTTGCTCCTCCAGAAAGCTTTGCACAGAACAGGACTGACTTGTCTACAACACCGGGTGAATCCAAGCAATCACAGCTTCGCGTGCCACTGAATGACGGGACTATGAATTGCACATGCGAAGTAGCTAGGAGAGAGGGCAGTCAAAGTAAATTTTCTTGGTCAACTGCCCAGACACCGGGAAGTAGAAAAAACCTGTACATTTCATTATCACCCAAATAAATTCTGTATCCTTTATTTTCTGAGCATTCCTAGGAAGGCACCTTATTCACACCAGCTTTTAAAATAGCCATAGCATGTGACACAAATGAAGTGCTTAAAGTCCATGTCTTCTGGAGGGTACAATGATAGGCAGGGAGAGAAGACAACTTTGGGTGAGCAGCAAGAGTGAGTTCCACACCATTTCAATATCTCCATACTCAATAATCATGCTCCCTAGCCTGTAATTTGCCATAAACTTCTACAAATACTTGGGGCACTGCTGATTTGCCGCTGGGATTTAAAGAGTGAATGATGAGATTCATGGGCTACATCGCGCTTCATGGTAAAAGACATTTTTTGTCAAATAGTCACATTGAATTTGTAGCTGGAAGTAGCTGCACAGTAGCTATACTTAAAGGGTTTGATCCTGTAAAAACATACCAAAGCAAATAACTTGCCTATTGATATAAGGGTGCATGTTTTGGTTTCAGAGAGACTAGTCATATAAGCAAAGCTGTGCATGCTGTTTTGCATATATTAAGTTGGATCACATTGTTGTCTCAGTTATTTCTCTCTTCATGAAATATATTTATTATTCTTAAATGATCCTCCCGGTTATACAAACAGGAAAAAAGTCACTTTAGACAATAAAGTTCTTCACGTATAGTTTTGTAATTCACATGATTTTAAAGTAGCTAACTTTCCTTTTCCTCTTCTGTACTTGTCATTTAAATAAATAAACTAACAGAGAGAAAGTATTGCTTCTGGCCTTAAATTTTCTGTCATTTTTCATCTCGTGACAATTTTTTTACAAATGAGTCAAAAGCTCCTCAAAGGTCTTCTAACAAAAGTGCTGATATAGTTTGGTAAGAGCTTTGGTAGGAGGATGCTCTAATTGGTGCAGATGGATAGCTAGAAAACTGTCATTTTAGCTCCACAGCAGCCACTAAACAAAGGAGTTTATATATAAACTATAGTGTTTCCTCCTGAGTTAGTTTCTTTCTGACATTTATTTCCATTTGTACTCATTTTGTTTCTCACTGATTAAATTATTTCCCAAATCACCTTGTGTTTTCCATCATTCCTTATAGTTAAGCACTACTAGCAAATTGGTTTTGCTCAATTTACATATTAAATGCAGTAAAACGTGTTACCATGGAAGAAGTACATGCCTCAGAATGTGACAACCTGAAAACATATAATTTTCTGTGTTAAAGTGGGTTCAAAAACTGTGAAATGTTTCAATTTTTTCTTGCTAGGCAGCTACATTTGCTCTATTTCTAGGCTGCCCTGGTCAGTTCTTAAAGTAATTTCTAAGCAAAATAAGTTTATACTTTTGAGTTAAAAAAATAGGCTATCTTGGCCTAATTAGGTGGCTATTCAAAAAATCGTGAGGACAAGTCAAACCTACACTGATAGCACTGGTGAAATTGCACTGAAGACAAAGCAACTTTGATTTAATTTGGTCTGAAAGGTAAGTGGAAACGATAGCTTCACTAGGGATTTTAATGCAAGCTCTGATCTCTAAATAAAAATTCCCCACGTTTCAGTACAAGTGTGCCATTTTGAGTTAATCAAATCCATTTAAAACGAATAAAGATTACAGTCCTTTTGATAAAGTGAGTGCACCTAAGTTGCTGGAGACCACTGGGCTCCTTTGGTCACTCATCACCCAAATTTAGGCTGTTCATTCTCAGTCCTTCTCTGCCGCACTTCATGCCAGAAGGTTGTGTCTGCACCCGCTTGCTTATAAACTGAACTACAGCAGCCTTTTTGGGCTTTACAGCATCTCTGAACCTTTTACACTGACCCTTAACAGCACTCTGGTTCCTCTGGATCTGGGTTCGGCTTGACAAAAGGAAGCTCAGTGTGTATCATCTGGGCAGCGTAAGCGTCTGCCACGGTTGGCAGGGAAAAGAAATTGTACTGAGACACAACTAAGACGCAGAAGGATGGGGAGTTGTGTTAATCCAAGTACCTAAGTTAGAAATTCATATGAAATAGGTAGCAACTTGTTTAATTTAAGGACGTACTCTTCCTTTAGACAATATGCTACTGTCTCTATCCATTTCTAGACCAAGAGGCTCCCCTGAACCTCAGCTACCTGCACTTATCCAGGATCCCAAATGTTGTATACACATTATATTCATTAATAGCAATATATCTATATATAATTTTCTATCATGATAGAATTCTAAATTGAAAGTTAACAGAATACATTTGCCATTTTTATAAATGCTATTCCTAATTTCAGAATGGAAATAAATAAAGATAATTCATTTACTGACTTCACTGACCTTGGAGGTATTTAGTAGGTCAGCAAGTTTTACTATTCTAAGCCAAGTAATATTTTATTGACCCACACAGAACTGCAGAAGCATATAGTGAACTGAATGGTGCTAATATATGCACACAAAAACTGAGCCAGCAGGTAATCATGACAGTATACTTATATAGTCAAGTAATAAATATCAACAAGTGCTGGAAACTAAAAAAACCCAAAGTCATTGAGTTCCTTAATAAATTGATTTATAATCGGTGGTTACATGTTAGTGAAACTACTATTTAAAAACAAACAAAAAAAAACCACAATGATTTTTAGTATCTAAATATTTTGTGTTGAATTGCATTTAAAACAACGTATTTCTGACAATTTTCTAAGCTTATGTGCTAAGGTTATCTTAGGTCCTGTTCTGTCTTATGCATGGTATAAAAAGGAGTGCTTTAAAATACTAAAAGAAAATCTCAAAATTTGAAGTTCTATATTCCTTTAAACCAGTGTTCTTAAGTTTATCAAGAAGAAGTACACCTGAAAGCATTGCTTAATTAAAATTCAGTATATGATTCCTTGGGGTTTCACTTAAAGGAGTAAAAACTCACCAAATAGCTTTCAGTTTTTCCATTTCTCTCACAAAGTCATTGAAAAAAAATTTATCATGTTTTTTCCTTCCCACCTTGGCAGCCACAGGAGATGGAAAGCAAGCCCCTGAGCCTGGCCAGGTATCCAACAGCACTCCGTACCCTGCAGGTTTCTTCTTCGTTCCCCCTTCTAACAGTGGATAAGGGCAAAGCCCATCTGCATGCAGTTACCAAGTTTTGGAATTTCTTACAGTGGCTTTGGGTTTATGTACCTTGGTTAAGGCTAACGGAAAGGTTAAGGCTAAAGTACATCAGGCTAACTGAAAAATAATCAACTTCGTATTTCTGTTGGACCCTTGACAAATGATTCTCAGCTTCTCTCACAATGTATTAGCTACTCCAATTTATACCCCATAGATGGTACAGACGCTACAAGACGTGTTTTGAATCCCTTTTCTTAGCCAGAAGACTTAGACAACTTCGTATTCAAGGACCATGTTTATTAACTTTTCTGTAATTGTAACCACATTGCTCTATAATGTAGCAATGCTCAGAAGGAAAATGAAGTTCTTGTTAGTGCCTGAACATTTTGTGCTGAACTAGTTTTCTTTTTCCTCACAGGAGGACTTGCTTGGGAAGTAATACAACAGAGGAAAAGCAAGTCTGTATGAGCTTTAGGGGTAGATATTCAGCAGTCCTTGATATGGGATGATGGCTGTATGGTCAGATATCTCCGGCTAACAAAACGTTTGCTCTCATTTGACCTTTCATTTATTAGGTCAATAAATTAAATGTATTTTACAAAATATTCAACTTTGTCTTCCCTCACTCATACCACAGACAGTCGTTAATTCCACTTAATGAGACAGGGAGACAAGGACTTTAGGTACATGCAAACCTTTCTCTTGAATGATGTGGTTAAGCTTCAGTTTGAGACACACAGACACCTTCACAGAGATGTCCATGTTTTATTCCACACTCCTCAGTATTTTCAGAGGAACAGCCATTTGGAGTGCCGGTGGATCCATAAAGAAACTAAATGAGCCATTCTTACTTGAATCTTGACTATACTTCACAGAATCAGAAAAAACGGGAATGGGGGTCACAACTGGGTGATTCTAAGCACATCTGGACTTACTTTGCATCAGGACTTACCTACATACAGGACATGTGGGTCTTATGGAGATACATGTGTACAGGGCATAATGTATATGACACCACTCAGAGAGGGCCTAGCACTAGATACGGATTGTGCTGAGCCTAGGCTTCACGTGAAAGTGCTCTACACAGTCCCCTTTTCTTAAATAGTATCCCTTTTTATTATTCTGCTGACCTAGAAACCTTGTTCAACACCTGTGCTATCTGCTGGATTTTGGTTGTCTGATAATTCTGAAACTGCTTAAAATCAAATACAAATCAATAAAATACTTACGGGTTTCTTCCTTTTTTTTTTTTCCTTCCCTTCACCATGTTGGTCTGTATATAAATCAATTGAATGCATCTTTCCTACTCTTTTTATCCACAGTGTAGCTGCAATGCTGAATTTAGGGTTGAGGTAATTTTACAAATGTTTATCAGTTCTAGTATTAAAAATAAATTGGACCAACTTGGTGTTTTCAGCTCTCAGAGTTCAAAAGTGAGAATTAGAACCAGCTATGCTGGGAACCAGAGATTTGGTGAACTCTAAGCTTTTCTTCGGGCAGAGGAAGCTACACTCATGCTTGTCAAGGAGATTAACCAGAAATCTGATTGAGTCTGGAAGACTATTGCTGCAGTGGATTACAAGTTTGATCTTCTCTTTTTTCCAGGGATAAACAACCTCAAGGGCTAGGACATTGGCACAGAAAAGCAGATAATATCACTGGCAGTGAAGAAAAAGTGTGGCCATATGGCAGGCCCAATAAATGAAAGTAAATTAAAGTGAAGCAATCTATTCAATAAAAGTACAGTTATGTACTGTTGTACAGAATCGTTACTTTTATTTTTGTATTTGTAGATTAACATGTATTCTTCCTCCAACTCCTTTCTATCATCTTATTTATTCAGACTGCATATTCTTTGGGAAAGGCCAAACTAGTATTAGGAGTGTGCCTTGGATCCTGGAGCTATCATAGTGCAAATGTTTAAAACTGCATCTTTGAATAATCAGATTGGAATAAACACAGGGATAAAGATTTATAGCTGCCGGTGGAGTGTGGAATTTCTAAAACTGCATAGTACACTGCATAATAAGGGGAGAAATTCAGATATGTAGCAGTTGACAAAAGAGGTGTATCCTCTAACTCTCTGATCTCAAGAACCACAAGAATATTCAGAGGATACTTACCAAATAAAAAAAAAAAAAAATGAATAAAAATAGAGATTATCACAACTGGTCATTTCCCTCTAGACTATATGTGTTACTGTTTCTTAAATGGGTCATATCCCTGAATATAAAAAACCAAACCAAAACAAAACCCAACCAACCAACTAAACAAAAGATAATGATAAAAAGCAGGATTGCAAAGTTCTCCTTTGTGATATTTTATTGTATTCAAAAGCTATCACAAGGCAAACCATCACATATACATTTTCAAAAATAGGGCTACCTACCTGCCCTAGAATAACACCCAAAAAGTAAATCACAGTAACACCCAAAAGCATTAATTTCAGTGATAGCATATCTGCACTAAATGCAGCTTTCTCACTTCTCAGTGAATGCTTTCCAAGTAAGATCAAGAAAAGAATTCTGATGGTTTTAACTCTATCCTAAAGCAAGATGATCACTGAATCAGATAAACTATTAATCTGTTTAAAGCTTGTTACTCCTATTTTGCCAAGGCTGAGATGCTTAGCAGCAAAAAGCAGCCAGGACGCTTCCTGCCAAGAACTAGACATCTCATGCATGTTTCATAAATATGTTTCTCCACTGAAAACGCAAGGATTAAGCAACCACTAGTTCAGTTTGCAAAAGCTTCCACTAATGATTTTTAAATAACTCCAAAAGAAATCTTGGCTCTATTTAAATCAACAGTAAATTCTTATTGCGTTAGGTATGTCCAACATTTTACCTCTAGCCACATTTTACCTTTTTAGCCACAATACTAACCCTTTTAATTTTAGATGAGAATAACAATGTCCTACAAGTGCACTGAATATGATGATGCCTATTTTTATTGCACTTCTTAAACTTCGAAATGCCCAAATAGATGCCTTTTTACTATTAAGAAAAATCTCCTTAAAATTTGGATAGATAGGTTAAGCTAAGCTTATGCCTGCATTAAATTTTTATAGTAAATATTAACTCAAAGAAGCCAAGATTTCCTGCTAAAGCTTCCCATTTATAACATAACATTACCACACACCAAAATTTTGTGTGAAATAGATCAGTTCTCAAGGAGGCACATTTAATAGCAAGAGAAAAGACATTTCAACAAAATAGCTATGTTATATTTTTAAAAGGTGTTGATAAAGAGTCCTCCCTTACTTAGAAAATCATCAACTTTATGCAAGAATGGAGAAATAAATACAAACACCATCAAGGTTTGCTTTTCAAGCATGCTGGGATACCAACACGGAATATTAAAACACGCTAAGAAATAGGCTTATTGCCTGATATGCATTGTGAGCGTAATCACTACCATAGGCACCTCACACACCTGGGAACCCAGTGGGGAGAAGATAAAGAGAAATTTTCCTTTCCAGGCAGTAAAATGGTAAGAGAGCTGTTCACAAACAGCCAGCGGGTGACTGCAGTAGCCGCCGCTGCTCTAATGACGCACAGATGTAAGTGCAGCTGGAAGGGCTCGGAGGGCTGGCGCAGCCCACCATTCGGTCGGTGGCCCGCTTCCAGCCCCGGTCACACCGAGCTCAGCCCTAGAAATCCTGCTTGCTGCTTGCCCAACGTGACTGCCTCTCTTCTAAGAACTGATGTCCCCATACAGATTTAGCTGCAAAAGGACACACCATGCTCATGAAGGAGAAAAGAGCAAATACCATTTAAATGCCATGGGCCATGAAAGCTCTGTAGTGCCTGCATGCGTGTCACCGTATTAATATGTAACATATCACCTGAGGTGCAAATACGAACAAATAATTCATGTGTGTATACTGTATCTATATATAAGGCATGTATTATGCGTGCATATATGTGCATGCTTTAGTAGAAAGTATTTTATACTCAGCTGTGCAAAAAGCAATTCTTATTCATAATGTGCACTCTTCGTTCTGTTTGTAGCGTGCAAACACAGAAAAAGAAATCCCATGGGTTTTTTTTCTTCCCATCAAAAAAAAAAAAAAATCACAGAAACATTTTAAAGCCTTCAGTCTTGCCCTTTAAAAACACGAAGTATGTTCTAGTCTGCATAAATTCACGAGGCAGAGGGCAGTGGTGCACAGCAGTGACTGAGACAATAGCCCTTCACAAGCTGGCCTGGAGGCCCGCAGCCGTGTCCTGACCACAGCTTCAGGTAGCCCTGCTGGCCTGGGCAGATGCAGTGTGCTATGCTGGTGTGGCTAGGCGGCTACTAGCTTGAAAAAATAGGCTTGTTTGCCCAAAGTCATACCGCTGCGGACCACAACATTTTGCTGAATGGGTTTCCTTAAGGCTTAGAGCGTTCTTGAAAGCAAACCATACAGTCCCTTAACTGACGGCGTTAGCCAGAACATCCAGGCACACCTCTCACCAGAAACCAGAAGCTAATTTTTCTTCTCTGTTGGAAGTTCCGTGCGCTAATTAGTCCTAAGAAAATTAATATGGTCAAGATTGCTTAAAAATAGCAAAGTTTATTTGGCTTAGGAAACAGAGATAAGATCCTAAATAGTATGCAGTCTACAGAATTAATAGAGTTGAGTCAAAAGATTATGCAAAAACTGACCTTGCTAAAGTTAAATCTATTTGTATTCAGGTACAAAATAGTAAATATAGAAAGTAGCTCTAAAAGTCATCTCAGACACCTTAGACTGGTAAAGTGGTGTTTGTGAACCATCTCTACACAACTGAAAATCCAGTCCTAAAGGGCAATGTTGGTCTCATGCAAAGCAATCACAGAACTCCCTTTGACTACAAATGAAAATTTCCCCCCAGATGTTTCTGAGTTCCGTCCTTCCCCCGCTGATCCTAAAATAGTCAATAGGCACTTAATACAAAGCCTGCTGTAGCTGGTGGGGAACTCTCTTTTAATTTCAACAGGTTTTATACCAGTCCTTGTATAATATTTTACAAAACTGGTTAGAAGCAAGTAACATTGTACACTTCACTTCTGAATCAACAACAATCTCATATCCCTACTGGATATAAACAGTATTTCAGTAGAAACCAGAGCAATACAGTATACAAATACCTTTGTGCCCTTTACAGATGCACTTTTAAATCAAATGCATTTTTATTATATTCTTCATGTGTATGGCATTAACTTATTTTGCTTTTAAGGTATCAAATCACATTCTCATGTGATCTTCAAAAAGATAATAAACTTCAAGCTATTTAATGTACAGTAAGTTTCATTTTTCAGATACTTTTGTGGCCAGCGTCTGATATCCCTTCTTTTTCAGAGAGGTCGGGCTTCTACCAATGTTCCTCAGATTGTTGGTAGATATTTTTGTATCAAGGCAGTTTTCTACTGCAAACTCTACAAAGTTTTACTTGGAGCACTTAACTCTCCTGCTTACTTGGAAAGGTAGTGTCACAGCTGTAATGAGCTGTTGATGGGAAAAGGTGCTATTTCTTTTTGACACAAAAGTGGCCAGTGATTCTAGCACGTCAGGAAATAGCACAGCCTAACAGAAGGAAAGCTCCTGACAAGCAGAAGATACATGAGTGAAGAGGATTTCTCAGGCTAGTAAGCAGAAACTCTCGCTATCTAGCTGAAGAAAGGATGAGAGAATAAAGGCTGAAGACAAGAAAAATGGAGACCTTAGGTAACATATCTATACACATTTATATACTGCTGTCACTGAGCTTTTTTTCATTTTCAATAAATGCAACACACAAACAAAAAATCCATCCAATTTTCTATGTCAAAATTCATGTACAAAAACATTTCCCTATGACAATAATTTGTAATGGAGGAATCCATTACGCTTCCGCTGCACATTTTACATCCTCTGCTTTCCTATGCCTGAGTGAGTAGGCCACTTGTTTCTGTCTCTCCATTCTCCTTGCTTTGGATTTAACAAATCTCTCTTTCTGACTTCTCAAAAAGCTCATTCTTCTTTCCCACAAGAGCTCTCTGTAATGTCTGAAAATGTAGCAAAATATATCCAAGTAGAATTTCAGATACACTACTGGACTGGGGTTTTTTTGTGTTTGATGTGCACACAGGTAGATAATGGAATATTAAGCTTCATCCAGACGAGCTCCACTGTTTCTGAAGCGTACTGTTTAAGCTCCATGAGCCAGTGAATGCAGCTCCAGGACTCATTTGGCTGCTGGGACAAGCAGCTAGGCTTCAGGATTAGGAGATCTGTTGCTATGTGCTATATAAGTCAAACATACCTGCCTCACCACTACATGCTGTGCTCCGTGGTGGAAATATTTCTTTGGCAAGATACTCTAAATTTGAGGATTGCATTTTATTTTTGTCTATTGTTTTCTATTCATTATCAGCTCAGGCTTAGGTTGTTAAATCATAGAATTTGTGAAAAATTGACTCATCTTTTCCCTGGCTACCAGGCTAGCTGTGAAAGATTTGATTTGATATGGGAAACAGGTAAGGTTTGAGTCATCGTTTTTATCCTCACCACGTAAATATTACATGGCGGTCTAGATCACCTTTGAACATGCAGCTGTTGTAGCCCGGGCCATCAGTCAACTCCCAACCTTACTCCCCTCTGCCGGGGCTGATCAAGCAGACTATTGCCAGGGTCCCAGGTCAAGAGCAGGTTGAGTGGTGGTTCTTCACTACCTGTCCGCCCATCCATGCAAGAGTTCTTTCCTCTTTTGAGGTTGTGCCACCAACATAAAACAGCTCCTGGAAAATTTGGCTCTCCTTATTTTGGGGAAGGAGGTATTCCACTGCTACCTTTGTTACGCTGTGTTACAGAAAAAGGGATGGGGTCCCTTCCCCAATGCTGAACAACAATTTGCTGAACAACTCCTTCCAGTGATGCAGGTGTTTAATTTTCATAGATAAAAATAAAATTATATTTAAGATGGAAAATGTTCTGAAACCCTTTTCCTGTTTGAAGGTGTGAGACAAGTTTTGTTCAGGTACAGTAATGCAGGGTGACATATAAAATACTACAAACTTAAACTAATATAAAGCTACTGACACTAAAATCATTAAGAGAAAGCATATCAAATTAAAATATAGTGCAGACATGATTCATATATACATTTTACATTATTTGAATGTTTTAGAAATAAGTTAATCTTTAAAGAATGCCATTATGAGGCTATGCAGAAAGAATGCTGTTTTCAAAATTAATCATAAATTTGATTTTCTTTTTTTTTACACTATTGCACTAATACAAACTTGTGATTAGTAGTCTAAATTCAGTACAGGGTGCACCAGATCTTCTTCTGCAGTTATTCTGCTACTGCTTTTTTGTTTTGAGTAATAATTTACACCCACTGGAATATCATGTTTTTGTTTTTATTCTCAACCTAATTCTCACTGCATTCTAATAGGCCGAGCAGCCACAGTATGTGTAATGAACAACTTCTGCATTTGTCAAATACATGTAAAAATTGATGGATACAGAGGAAACTCCCGCACTAAAATCAAGAACTCATAAATGTTGTAAATACTGAAGTAACTCATCCTGTCTATTCCATCACATGTGTTGTATTTCTTTTTTACTGGAATAATTCCTGAATTTACCTGGCCTGTTGTAAAGGGGAGACAGAGATCTGATTTGCACATGCAGAAAACCATTTCATTGTTCCCTGGTCATTTTAAGCACATTGTCTGTATTGCAAGGATGAATTTTCTTCCCCTAAGCTACCAAAATGCTGGGAAGTTAAATCTGTTTGACACATCATGAAGATAAGAACAACATCTGAAGCAACTTATCCCTTTTACACTCTATCAAAATGCTGTAGATTATCATGAGATGTAAGTGATAGTATATAGTAGGAAGTTTGAAATTGAGATGAAATTCCATTTTCTTCCTGTTGATAATGAGTTCTGCTATTTTCCTGCTCTCAATCGGGGGGGAGGAGGGGGTGCAGGGGGAATGGAAAAAAAAAAAAATATCAGTACTAAGGGAGTCTTATTAGATTTGACCCTATTTTTAAACAGCTAGGACCAAAATTTTCATTCAGACACACTGGTGCCACCCCATTAAATTCCAGCAGTGGCACCACTGGTAGAGAAAGAATGGCACTCAGATTTTTCACCATTAAGTAATCTGTTTTCATTACCTTCTCAGCAGTTTGTTTCATTTGCCTGCAGTAAAGAAACTAAAATTAGAAAACACTTCATGTTCATAGTTAGTTAGCTTCCAGTGTGAAAAACCCAAGTCTATAAATTTGTCTTTTGGGTTATGCCTTGTGCAGTTCTAGGAAAAAAAATCATCTTTACATTTTAGTGATGAACTGTAAATGGTGTAGTGCATTGTTTTGTCCAAAATAATTCAAATTAATGACCCTAGAAATACTATCTGAGGTGTCTAAGTTATAAAGCATTGCCAATAGTCATGAATATTACCAGGAGAATTTCTATTCTCCTTTATAATGTATGTATTATCATGTGTTAATAAACGATTTTCTGTTCACCTTCAGAACTTGTTGTCTCTTGCAGGAGTTCCACATGCCAGTCTTGTATCTAGTAGCAAATGAATGTCAGGTAAATGCTGATAGCAAAAAAAGGTTTGAATGTATTGTTCTTGCCTTGACTTGCATATTTAAGTTTTCATTTCACATTACCTAAAGTGATACTGATTCTGACTGAAATGAAAACAGAAAAAAAAATGAGCAAGTCTAAGTGTGTTGATCTCATAGGCTCTTCGGCTGGTAACTGTGAGAATAACATCAGCTTAGAAAGTCTAAAAATTACTTTTTTGTTTCATTTACACAAAACTTAAAAAAATAAGAAAAAATGTAGAATACTTTTCTGGTTTAAATAAATGTTACTCTGGATGAAAAAAAATAATTTGCTTCTCAAGAATGGAAGAGGTGTCTATTTTCTTGCATTGTACTGGCTCATGTCATTTTTACTAAGAAAGTGTTAAGCCTTACCAACCATAGATAATAACATTTTGAAATGATTAAAAAAACCCCAAAGTTCTTCTAAGCTGGATGGCACCGGAATTAACACACATTTGGGAAACTTGCCATCATTGTAGTATCCAGAGACACTCTTAAGAAGCTTAGAGATGAGAAGATGAAATGATTTGAGCTTCATAGTAACTTCTCATGACTAAATACCGATGCCAAGAACACTTCTAAGGAAAAGCAGATAGATCATGAAATCACTAAAACATGAAGTCAGCCAGTTTCTGGATTTCAAAAGAGAGAACTGAAGAGGAAGCTTTTCTATGAAGTAATAAAAAAAAACCTACTGTGGTAATGATGCAAGTGAACACCTATTTTTTTTTGGAATACTCATAGACCTGCTGTGCTTCTGTTTGTCCTGAAGAAAGGGTTTTCTAGCTCATACAGTTGCTTTCATAATCTGTCTGGCCAATAAGTAGAAACTATAACTTTGTGTGCTCTTGCACCTGTCTCTAGTTTTTTTCAATAACTCATTTTCTGTTCTAAATACCTTTTTAAAATTCCTGTAATAACTTTTCAACCTTTCTTTCTGACAAAGTATTACAGTGCAATCAGTATTAAACATACATTTGCTGAATTTTAAAGGTCATTCAATAATCACACACCAAACTATATTTAAAGGTAAAGCAGAGCTTGAAAACAGATCTGAAATGTATTTTCTGAGATGACATTTGGCTAGAAATCCTATGCAAAATTTAAATTATTCTTTTAATATCAGGTACGCCCTTCTAATTTCTTAGAGGTAGTTAGATATTTTATACTCACAAGGAACTTTCCTTATTGCGGGCAAATATCAAATCCTACTTACTGGCTGTACTCAAAATACAACAAAAGGAAATACAGTACAAGATGCTGCATGGAGTATGTGATCATATGCAAAAACTATGGAAATCTGTAATTCTTTCTGTCCTAGGTGGGCAGAATTAATTTCTGATTTGAAAACCCTGTCGTGTATCAGGATCACTGATAAGGAGGCACAGAATAGTGGCATTAACAGAAATCCGACAGCGACAGGTACAATGCTGTGTTGTAAGAAGGACAGACAAATCTTCTGCCCATGGCTCGTTAATGAGACATGCGAGCCAGGCCTACACTGATTATTCCAAAAAAAACCTGCCACAAACTGGAACGTAGCAGCTGTATCAATCTTAGTCGAACCATAAGACAGCTGAGGATCAGTCTCTTTCAGATAATATGACATCTGCTCAAGCAAAATGGCGTGCCACCATGTTAATGAAGGACCTCAGTTTTCCTATTAATGACGGGATTTAGTTGTTTCACAAAAGGTAGCAGCCAAAGGTGAACATCAGAAGCTAGAATCCTAAAAATCCAAACTGCAATCGCATCTTCACTCTGTCTTCAGGGAATAACATCTTTGACTTCATGAAGAAGAATAAGGTAGAGGATGGCTTTAAAGCAGCAGCTTTAAAGGTAGAAGCTTTAAAGAAAATGGTTGAATATTCTAATATAGATAGAATTTTGCCAAGCTGTGAAAACGGTTCTCTTTCAAAAACTCTACAAAAATGCAAAGAAATATACTGGATACTGATAGACCACTACCAAGCAGTTATGAACTGGGGCCAAGTACATGCTTTGGTTTTGCATGGAATAAATGGTTCTTCTGTCCCCTAATGAAAACTCAGAGTGGAAAACAGTAAGCAGGAATTTAAGGCCTTGCAGGACTGGAATTTTAAAAATAAAACAACATATTAAATTAAAAAAAAAAAAAAAAAAAAGAACCAGAGACTAACAAAGCGTGTTTGTATGTGTAAAAAGATATTTAAACCCCCAAACTATTGAGGAAACAGCAACAGATCATCAAATTAAATTACTGGGATAGATCTATTAACCTGTAAGTTAATCATAAAATATCAAAAATTGTGGAACTTTTCTTTCAGGAATTTGAAGAACACACATTGCCATACTACCAGTAAGGTTGGTAAATTTCAATGCTTCTGCGTCCCAAAGCTGAAGATCTAAACATTTGCCCACAGAATAATTTAAGCCAGACTTAGAGTAGGTAGCATGTCCGTAACTCTCTATAGGTGCAAGGGTTCAATAATAAGAAAAATATCTGCAGTGAGAAATCAGTCCCATGGAGCCAAAAAATGGCATAGTCTGTATGAAAATAACGCCCTATTGGTTGAGGAGGTAAGCCACAGAAAACATACAGCATTCTTCATGTTACTCAGTTTTGGAAGTTATGTAACAGTTTTCAATTACTGATTATTTCAAGCATTAAAGATTGAGGAAGAAACAGAATTCTTACAACGTTTATTAGTTTTAAGTTAGTTTAAAATAGGACAGAAGCATACTGAAAAGAAAAAGGAGCAAGTGCCCCCTCAGGATAACAGCCTTTAGAATGAAAAATGACAGTTTCAACTTAAAAAGTCTTGTGCACTGTCAGCAGCCAGCTCCCTGCTATTAGCCAAGAGGAAGCAGCATTGAATCAATCACCTTCTTGTTTTCCAGTCAATCCATATTTAAAGCTTTAAATAGCTTAAGTACTGGTTACACTTAATTTCAAGTATGTATGTCAAGGGCAGGCTATTTCATCTTAAGTGCCTTTATTAAGAAAAACACTCCTTCAGCTGTGAGCAGAGGGAACACCCTTGTCTCACCTTACTAAGGATCAGGTTTACTTTCTGGGTATCAGTCTGTCTTAACAGCCAGAGAAATGATCTGCATTTGGAGACCGCAGTAATATCAGTAAAATCCAACTACCAACTAGGAAGTTACAGGAACGCTTCCCATTTTTACACGTGACATACTTTTAACACTGAAGAATTAAAAAAATGTTATACTTCCTAAAATACTTGAATTCAGAGAGCAACCACAGCTCCCAAGGATGGTTACAGACTTTGCCCACCACTGTAAACATCATCTCTGTCACCCATCATCTTCTTCGGGCTCCATGAGAGCCTCTCAAGCAAGCAAGTGGAAACTGCAAGTAAATCCACCTTTTTGGTACATAATGAAGATAATCTGAACTGCTACCAAATTAACCACATTCAATTGACCTGTAAGATTTTTCAAGTCTTTGCAAATATTGTTATTTTGCAGTCAATTAGCACAGAATGGTTTTTCTTCTCCAGTTAAAGTTACCGCTGCTCAGTTTCCTTGAATCTATCCTTATTTAACAGCAGTTATGATTATCGACGTTCTCAGAGCCCACTTTCAGTGGGCAGAAATGTATCAAGGTACAAACAGCTGTACTCTCAGATAGTTCAGAATTATATCCCTTATGCAGGGAAATACCAGATGTTCACAGAAAAGCACAAAGAACCACCTTACCCTAAGTTATAGACTTGCAAAGGTATTTTCGTCTTCCTATAGCAAGACTCAGCCAAGGACTGAAGTACAAGAACTTGGCCTTGCTGTAACATATTTTTGTGCTTACATGAAAATCGAATCCTGTATCCTGTTCTGCTTACTGCGTGCTTCCCTTCCTTAAAAGGGTGATCCACAAGAAACCTTGAATATATTCCTAGAATTTTAAGTATTTAAGATAGTCTTTCTCATTGATTTAAGGCTTATGCCTTAAAAAGAGGAAAGAAAAAGAAAGGAAAGAAAAATATCTTTTGCAGAGAGCTTGGCCTTCTTTTTTTTTCCTTCCCTCCAGCAACATATGGCAACATCTGTTACCTCCCTGCTGGCCAAGGACTTGTTAGTGTTGACTTGTCTGCTATAAATACGTACTTCCAAGACCTTGCAGTTCGGTATACTGCATGAGCACGCAATTATTTCTCTAAAGCCAACAGACTGAGTATAAAGCCCATCAAGCCAACTTTGCCTTCCTCTTGAGCAAAGAAGAATCGTCTTTTGCTTACTATTGGACTAATCGTACAACAAACTGTTAATAGGAAGATATTCTCATTTTGCAAAATTAGAATAAAGAGTAGACACTTCAAGTTTCAGATATTTATTAAGCCTCATCAAAAGGCTTTCAAACACATGACCAAGTGCAGTGTGAGGCAAGTTTGATTATTTCCTGGATGATTAAGCATGACAATTGTGCGGACGGCTTCCGGAAGACCTTTCTGTGCAGCTCACGGAGATGAGTGTGTTGTTCAGAAGTCAGGACGGTCCTTTTTCAGTCTACTGTAGTCTACGTTAACCGAGTAGAACTAAGAAAGAGGGGGAAAAAAATAGTATGAAGCTCAACTATCCATTTTCCATGGTATTTACTAAAAACACACATCATTTGAACTCACGCCAGGAAACTGAAATCATAGTTTGAGTCTGTACACTAGACAAAAAAAAATAAGTAACTTTGAAGAGTGGTAACTTCTTAGTATTTGTTCTGCATACAGTATTAGAAGCTCTATATTTAAACTGAGGCGGTGCTCATGTCACAACTAGAAAAAACCTGCAGTATCTCTTCTTTAATCCCCCAAATTAAAAGTCCATTCACAGGAAGTTCTTACAGTACTGGTGAATTTATCCATTTTGCCCAAAATCTATGTGCACCTGTATACCAAAGGCATCATCTCGCCAAGTGGCACAAAGCACGGTGTATGTGAACAGTGTCAAAAGAGAACATGCAGAGCAGTGCTGCAAAAGCCAAGTTTGGTTTCAGTAGCTGCATCTAGAACTGCAAGGTATGACAAGGAGGAAGGAAGGAAGAACAGAAACTTTCACGCTCTCAGTTTATATTAATAAAGTTGGATCTCATTACAAGCAATTCAAAACAGCCCAAACATTCACTGAGGACAATGAATGTACAAACTAAAAGCATATTTTGGCATCCCAGCCTGACTTGACATGAAGCATGTGATGCTATAGTTTTTCTTTAGGGGGGAGAAAGGGGGGGTGTGGAATCTATTAGCTTGATTATTTTTAGTTATGCCCTTTTTTTTCCTTTTTTAACCTCCTCAGAGAAAACAAAACAGCCTACAGCACATTCACATTACAGCTTTCTGTGCAACTCCTACAGTAATGATTAGGTCTTCAACTCTTCTCTTTGGGAAGACTGAGGAAGTTGACATAAGAAAGAGAAGTTTACAAAAGAAAAACAATTACATCAAAAGCTAAAACTTGTTATATTAGAGCTTCTTACAAAACAGTCATCCTCAATTTAGAGGACCTGCCTTTCCATTTCCCACAGTGCAGATTTGGAAAAAAAAAATCCCCAATGATACACACACCCAAATATGGTAAACCCTGAGGTTGAGTTTGCGTGCTAAGGCAGAAGGGGAATGCTACACAAGGCATGAACTCTTTCAAAGAATTTGTGCTGCGCACTATGTTGAATTTGCCTCTTTTAGATATTTAAGAAACGGCAACATTCCAGAAGCAGCAATGAAAACAATGTTCTTCCTGGACCTTTAAGGCAGCTGCAGCATATTTTATTTTAGTGGATTTTTTTTTTTTTCTTATTTCAATGATTGGAATAGTAAGATATGGTACTGAACAGACACTAGCTTTGAAAACAGAGTATGTTTGCTTTTTTAGTAGCTTGAGGAAAACATTAAAATATTCTTAATAGGAACCTACTAAAATACCAGTTTAATAAAACATAATAGCTTACAGAAATCATGATTTTATCAAGTGTTTTACACAGCTTTACATGCTTCCTCATTAGTTCAATGAAGTAACTCGAATATTACTTAAAGTACATTTCTATTGCATCCAGTTACATACAGACAATAGTTTTGTTTTCAAACAATCAACTGTAGAACTAAATTAGTGTTCATGTTAAACACTGGCAATTTCCTGCTTCTCATGAGTAAAGGCCAACAGTTTAGAGCTTAGAAAATTTTTGTTCAGAACTTACAAGGCTTCATCCTTCTCCCTGTACTAAGAGCTAGTATATACTTCCTCTTGCATATAATTCCTCTTTTTCTTACAATGCAACAAATGTTAACTGCTTCCATATAGACTCCTTTCACACCATTATCAACCAATTCTAGGAAAGTTTTAAATATCAAACTCAGCTCTCTCTGCTCCATGTTCTAGAGACAAAAAAAAAAAAGCTGCTCAGTAGGGGAATTATTTCACTCATTCAGCTACTTTCCAACATACTCAAACATCCTAAAGCAGCAAGGTACACCTTTAATATTGTTTCCTAAAACTCTGTATTTTTCATTTTACCTTGTACTGGTCACTGGGAGACAGTTTGTTCCAAGGTTCAGGATTATTTTTCTTATCCCAGCTGTTGAGAGAAATGCAAAAAATGAGAACAGTTTAAGAGAATCACACTACCTTAAAAATAAATAAAATTCATATGTGTGGTTATCAGGCCGTGGAGAGTTACCCATCCAAATAAGTTTCCACAGAAGAAGACAGAGTCCTTTGTCAGTTGTCTCTAAATATCATATAGTAAACAAAGAAGTCTCCAAATCAAAGAAATCTATAAACACTTAGTGCCAGTGATACTGGAGCAAGACATTTAAGGCCTCCAGAAACATAAAGACAACAG
This sequence comes from Podiceps cristatus, assembly GCA_000699545.1. Classification (NCBI taxonomy): domain Eukaryota; kingdom Metazoa; phylum Chordata; class Aves; order Podicipediformes; family Podicipedidae; genus Podiceps; species Podiceps cristatus. The sequence continues at coordinate 56,471 of KL270972.1, forward strand.
CAATGAAGTTTACATATTTATATGCAGCAACAGGAAAGGGCACTGCGAATTATTTTATACGTACCAGACATCAGGGTTGAACACCGCCAAACGCATGAGATACAGGGCTGCACCAACGCCTCCAGATCCAATGATCAAAAACAGAGGGATCAACTAGAAAAACAAACAAAAATGTCATACCACAATAGAACAGTATTCTTAGACAGCATTTCTGACTACAGCAAGGACAAACCAAAGAGCAAACTCACACCCTTTGAGCCATAATGCACAGCCCTCTAGAACCCTGACATAAGCTCCGTGTGTGCAATACATCCCTGAGGTCAGAGAGGAACTAGCTGCTACGAAAACGCAAATATGAAAATAGTGCTACATACAGAACAGCCAAATGTCCCATAACAGCACGCATCTGACAAACATCAGTCCTTCCACTGCCCCAAACAGCCCCTACCCATCTGTAACCCTGATCATAACGTAAGAAAAGGGGAAGGCGGGGGTAGAAAGAGATGAGCAGGAAGAATGGAAGAGCCACCTTGAGCCGTGCTGCCGCACCATGAGAAAGGCCCACACATACTAGAGGACCTGAGGCTGCCTCGCCGATCAGCCCCACACGCCGTCAGCCCCGGCCCACCCGAGGGGCCAGCCATCCGGAG